>JAPTGW010000006.1:1804137-1814922 GCA_029814545.1 Apogonichthyoides opercularis
TGTGGAGGTTGAACTAATGGTTATGAGAATTTACATTCTGATCTGAGAATTGCACCAAAGCGATTGAGAAAAACTGTTACTGGTCAATTTGGTACCTACAGTTAAGGAATAGTCCCATCTCCACATTAAATATCTCGGCAAGTTGATAGGACCAGTATTTTCAGAGATATTAGTCATTTTGGAATACAGTTGCCTTATAATCACAGAAGCGCAGTAGCACGCTGCATGATGGGAAATGAAGGCACCATAGCATGCTGCATGACAGGAAATTAAGGGTGTATTCACACCAGGAAGGTCCGTTACTTCACTTGCTTTGGTCCAGACCAATTTTTAATTTTTTTTTAGTGCGGTTCGCTCTCACATTGTGATTAATTTCAACAGGACCAGAATTTATAAACAAAAATGTGTGCTAAGGTCGTTCAACCACGTGTGCACCTGTGGGCAGGATAAAGCAGGAAGCCCAAAAGTGAAAGTAGGCCCGTGTAAACAATGGAGACTTTGTGTGCTGTTCTCGTTATCCTTATAGCAATATGGTTTCTACAGTTACAACTCTTTGCAGAAATGTTCGAGCGTCAAGACCATTTGATGCAACATGAGTTTTACAATATCATGCTTGTAATTTTGCAACGATGAAGACGTGCAGCAAAACAGTTGAGAAGGAAAATTCTCATGTGTGTCCAACATCTACAGTAACAACAGGTCTACTGTTCAGAAGACAGAACAGGTAGGCTATTCGGAGATGCAAGATCCATTTATTGTTGCCGATTTGACGATGTGACAGGAGCCCGTAGTAATCCACAAAAGTAGATTTTTGCATCTGGGTTGGATCGAGGTCGGGCTGCTTTCACACCTCAAACAAACAGCACCAGGGTTCGATAGGAAGCGCTCAGAGACCACCTCCTCAGCTGGGTCTCGATCCGCTTGTTTGGTCCGCACCAGAGTTCGAGTGATTGTATTCACGCCGGCCAAAAAGGTCTGAACCAAGGGACGAAACGAACTTGAGTTTGTTTTAATTGAACTAAACAAGGCAGGTGTGAATACACCCTAAGTTAAAAACAGGAACACCACATTTACAAGCTACAGTCCTGACATAGTGGTATCTAAAGAAAAGATCATTTTGTTTAAATGTATTTCATACTTGGCACAAATATAGAGGCAGTTGATATGCTGACACCAGCACACGCATAGACGTGATGACATCAGCTGGATTGATGCCAAAATAAGCTACAATATTTACAAGGGGTGGGGTTTGTTGTGATGGCACCATTTTTTTGTAAAGTATTTATTATTCATCTTCCCCCAAGTCAATTCAGTTAAAATTGACAATAAATGCTGGAATTGTTGTTATTAAATTATTAAACTTAAAATTATTAAACTTAATTTGATTTGACAGTCAGCTTGAAAGTAATAGAATGTGTGTTGTCTAAACTTTGGCACCAAGATTTTTTACTGCAAATATATCAGGCCCATACTCGTTACTATTTTGCATCATAATGAATGAATGCACAATATTAAAAAACAGAACTAGGCTGCCTCCATTCAAAAACACAGCTTTTCGTGACTACTTACACTGCTTTGTTGTACGAGCCTGTGATCTTTCTACATGTTAGCCCACTCCCTCCACAGACTCCACACTTATCCACCCTCTTGTTGGATCCAATCACCTGGTCGCAGCCTGCCTTCACACACTGCCCTTGGACACACAGTGAAGTGGTGTCAGGGCCACAGGTTGTCCCATCAATAACCTGTAGGGACACAAAGGACAGATTTACCTGAATCTAACAAAGTTTCTGAACATCCATCCGGTCACTGACCACCCCTTTTAGGATTAGGGTTACATTTCAGCCATGTAGTTTTGATGGTGTTTCAGAAAAATGTTAAACCCAGAAACTAGATGATATTCAAATCAAGTCTAACATGTGTATATTAGCCTTAGGCGCCATCCAAGATGTAGGCCTTTTAAAAAGATTTCCAAGTTGGTAGTTAAGATATTCTGTGTGGAGCAGAAATAATAAAAGAAAAGACCTCAAGGTCACTCTCACAATAAATATTTACATAACTTTGAGGTGCAGATATCCTGAAAATATGCTGCTGAATCAAATTAATTTCCATTTGATATATGTTACACTGATTTATCATCTGACATGATGCTAACTGTTTGACAGCTCCAACATTTCAGTACAAGGCAACAAGCTTTAAAGGTACAGTTCTCAACTACAACTACATGAAGTTTAAGAAATACTGTATAAATTGTATATATTGTTATGTAAAGTGCATGTACCTTGGATTCGAACACCTTAAATTCACTGCTGCCCCTGGCTCTGCAGAACAGCTTACACCTGTCTCTGGGAGACACCCCAGCATACTTTGGTATCCACTGTTTCACGTTGCCATTGTAGTCCAGGTAGTTGGGGCTGTTGTATTTCTCACACTGCTCCTCTCTGAAGCTCTTTCCTACAGGATAAAAAACACACTGTGTGTACCGTAAATGTAGGCCAACCTGCTGACATGGCAATATTAAAAATCTACAACTTTGTGTAATAAGTAACTTTTTCAATAATTCTTAATTTAATAAAAAAAATCTCAGCTGCAGGTAAGACTTGTGCTCAGTTTTATTAAATCTATGGAGATAATCGTGACAAATGTGGTTTTGGATTTACTATAGGCTGTATACGGTGGTCATCCACACAAAGACTGAATATGATTGTTTGATTTTGCCCAGATGTGAGGGATTTAAGTCACAAGGCCAAACTGAGTCAGACTAAAGTCACAATGTTCAGGGCTTTACTTCTTACTTGACTAACACTGACTGACTTGATTTAATTTAATTTAGACATAGTATTAACCTGGCTTGACTTGACTGAGACTTGCATCAGACACCTTGACAAGTCATCTTGTTCAGGAGCATAGTGAGAGGTCACTGAAGCATAATTAGGTGATTTCTGATGCAATGTGTGTCAGTCATCATAAAACAGTGTCCACTTGAAATAAGAGACAAAGAAGGAATGACAAATGCAGTAAACTATTAGACTAGAGCGCCGTCTTGTTACTCTACTCCAGGTGATTTCATGTATAGAACGTGTTTGAACCACAAGAATGTCATTAATTCTCATTCTCATCATTGTTAATGTGGGAAGCTTGTAAATGAGAGATGAGATGAGACTTAATTTATCCTACAACAGGGAAATTCAGTGGTCAAAGCAGCAACAGAATAAAGTTCACGAAAAATGTTTTTGCTCAAGTGATTTCTCAACTTTTCATGTGAGATGGACAATGGACAATGAACAATGACGTTATCTTGCTTGGCTTTTACCAGACGTGGGTAAAAATCAACCATATCAGATTCCACATGGAAATTCAACATTATGTTGATTGAAGTTAACTTTCAGAATCATCCTGGGTGTCATTTATGGTGCCATATTATTGCCATATTAATGTCACAAAATAGATGACTGAATGTGGTAACATCAGAATCAGATTCAGAATCAGAATACTTTATTAATCCCAGGGGGAAATTTAAAAAAAAATTATTAAGGGAGCAGGCAAACGCAGTCCCTCACAATCAAATATTATGCAGTTGAGATTCTCACATTTAGGGAATTTGCAGAGGTCAGCACAACCAGAGTGCAATGGTTGAGTCTCACCCTGGGTGAATCTATAAAAACTGCAATTTTAATAAGTCAAAAGTCCAATGATGTCTCCTCACTCACCGTTGTTGTTGTCACAGGGCTGTGTGTTACAGGACTGGTACTGGACTCGCTGTCCTTCACAGTACTTCCCTCCATTTTGCGGCACAGGGTCCAAACACTCCCTATAGGAGAACTCCACCCCACCCCCACATGTTCTGGAGCACTGCTGCCAGGGTCCCCACGAGCTCCAGCCACCGTCCACAACCACCTGCGGTAAAACACAGCAAGAAAAAAAGTCAAACAGAGAGCACTCAGAGTAGTTGGTTAGAGCAGAGTGCCAAATGCAGTCTCAGCTGTGCAGCCTAAACCACAGTCTGGGCTTCTGGGTTTGAGGCCGCACAGTGTGTTGGCGTGCTGCAACTACAGGCTAAATCTGTGTTGAAGTTCGGCACGCGCCTACTGTCTACCTCTACCCACATTCCTGCCACATGCGTCACTCACCCCTAGTGGAACCCGCCATGCTGTAGTTTTGTAACACAAAATTAAAAGCGTTTGTTGGTGTGTGTGCTTTTACTGGTGTGGGTGTCCTGTCCAGAAGTTTTATGAGTTTGGACCAGCTAGCATCCTAACTGCCAGCATGTCTGGATTCATAAACAGATGTGTGATCATAACACACGGAGAAGACATCAGGGCAACCAAGCTAAAATGAAACACTGAGATGTATAAACATTCTTGAAGGAAGCATAAAAAAGCATCGTGGAACAGATGGATTTAAGTTCACAAAAGCCAAAAATGTTGTCAGATGCATTTTAGAGGGTATTTTTATTTATTTATTTTTACTGCTCTTTACTGCTAAATAAATGTCTGGTCTCCACTGACTATATCACCACAGTTAGGGAGTTTTGTACTTTTGACCTTTCTTTGCATGCTATTGTGGATTTTGTCAAACAGTTTAATTCAGGGGGAAAGCTTTAAATTGAGTCTATGAAAACACCAATAAAGTTACATAATAGTAAAGTTATATTTCTATTTAATTTTTTAGCTTTTAGTAATTAAATCTAGCATTTTGAAAACAAACTGCATGGGTCTATTTTGTTAACATGAATAGCAGACATTGGAACTTGGTATGAAGTTGCTGACTTTTGAGCACTTATGACTTTCTGAAATGGCAGCACACCTCAAAGGAAGTGACTCATCAATCCATGATAGGCAATTTGAAGCAGCTATCGAGTGCAAATAATCCTCATTAATATACAACATGCAGCAACAGGTGAAGAAGGTGCAAAACATCCAGTTTACAAATACTACTTTATATGGTTTCAAGGACAATGTAGCCAAACAAAGCTTTTCAACATGACTAAAAGCCAACAGTGTACAGAGGTATGAAATCTCAGTGTGCAGAAGTATATAATCCACATATGCAATATGAACTCAAAGCTGCATATACATTATTTTTGTTAGAAACACAGTGGCAGAACTCTATGTTCTTTTTTTTTAGCTTCTAAGGTAATTACTAAGATTGTCTGCTGCTGGTGCATCAAGCTTGACCACCTCTTTATAAGAGTCAATTTATAAGAGTATTTTCACTGAAAACAGTTCCTGCTACAGCTGTAGCTTTGATGAGAGCTGTGAGACTGAATGAAAACCGTGAAACTGTGGGCTGTAAAGTCAAAACAATAAACTCCAATGAGTCCAGTGAAGAATGTCTTTTGGACAGTCACCAAAAAACAATACTACAAGTCACTACAAAACATTTAATCCACTGTTCAAGAATATGTTTCAAAGCCAGTGATCACACTCTGGATAACATGACTTCTTAGATAACAAAAGCAGTCGTACCAGTGGCTGCATCACCTCCTGTGTCGGCATGCACACCCCATGCAGGCACAGCCCACTGATGCCGCAATTGGTGCCATCAGCCCAGGGCAAGCTGCCGTTTTTGGTGGTGCATTGTGGGGTCCCATCTTGTTGACACCACAGTTGGCTACAGATGTCACTGTCTGAGGTGTTTGGGCAATGGACATACTCCTCTCCAAAAATCTGCTGGCACTGTTGGTCCAGGTTGTACTTGATGCCTGGCAGCTCTTCTGGTAACGGCATGGTGTTTTCAGGGACATCTAGCAGGCAGTCCCCTATGGTCACAAAACAAAGCAAGATTGTAAGAGGCTTATTGCATATTGTGCACTGGACACTTCGGATTTTGCAGCAATATAGTGATGATTAGTGCGTTGCTCTTGTGTGTGTGGTATGGTAAGAGGGAAAAATATTCAGGGCAAGCTGAATCCTGACTATAAAAATGAATAATTCAGATTTAACTAATGCTTTCATAGGCAACCTCAAACTCTGAATCTGGACCAATGACAGCTACTCTAAATCTGAATTTAGTCACATTTTCTCTAATGATGTTTTATTACATTGAATAAGCTTTTTGTCTGGAGTTGACAATGATGTCAACAGTTCGGAATGAACATTCTCGGCCACATGAGTTTTCTTTGGAGACATTTTCCAACTGATAAAGAACATATTTTGCTGACACCAGCTGTTGCTTTTGGCTGAGAAGGTGGAGACCAGGAAGACGTCCATAGTATGACTCAGTGGAAAAGAAGGTTTGCTCATGGGTCTAGCAAGGATACAAACAATACAAGATGCCCAACACATGATAAGGAGAGGGAGCAACAGAGGTGAGGTAAAGAGAGATGGAGTAAGAGCTTGAGGGTAAAGAGAAGAGGATGTGGAAAGAAACAAGATAAACTATCCCTACAACCCATAATTTGAGGACAGCAACATGTTTAAGCAGGAAAGCCATAGTTAGAGTGCTAGAGGAATAACATTATGTTTTATTCATCTCTGAATCAGCTGTAATTACACAGCCACAGTCTGATGGCAGATGTCCTGGTTGGCAAAAGGGCTCAGTCTCTGATTCTTTCACTGTAACAAATTTTACCACAGGAAAATACTGAAATACAAACAATTTCTACTGTATTTCCTACCATGTCCGTTGTCAAAGAACTCAGTGATGTAGAGTGCGCTGCAGGGAGACCATGGTGATGTTTTGTTAAGGCTGACAAACAAAGGAGCCATTAGATAATGACCTCCCAAATCTCCAAACAGCCTCTCGCAGGTTTTAGAGTCATCATGCGGCATGCTCAACACATGACCTGCAGGAGGAAAGGATAGAAAGGGTTACACATGCAAGATATGTGATAACAGTTTAAAAAATATCTTTATGACAATAAATATGAGTTTACCGAGCTCATGTGCAGCTGTAAAGGCCGCCTGCAGGCCATTGTCCTCAATAACGGAACAACTTCTCTTGGGGTCACACATAGTGCCTACATCGGCCACACCTAATGTGTCACAGCTTTTTTGTCCACAGATGTCCTAAAAACAAATACAGAACCACCAAGAACAAGATGAGGAAGCATGATTTGATTTGAGAGGCTAATACCTACATTGATAATATTTTAAGACAGAAGCTTTAAAATTGAACAAACCATTTTATTGTAAGGAAAGATTTATATTTTGTAGAACACATAAGCACAACTAATTTAAGTCATTCTAATTAATAGTCATTATTTTATTTTATTAGTTAGAAAATTGTGGCATTTGATAGGTTTGATGTATTCAATGTTTTTGATGACAGGGGAACTGTGTTGGAAGTGAACTTTGCATTGGTGGTTGTTAGAGATGAACAGAGATGTGTTGAGCCATAATTTCTTAAGACAAACCTTAAAGTGTCCATCACTACATCGATGAAGACATAAACTTACTACACTGTGGACTATTTATCATCAGGTACAACAAACCTCTACAGCAGAGTGATACAGAGACTGATAAATGGTTTAAAGTGAATGTGCACATGAGCATCATGAGGAGTTACACTGACACAAATCCATCCCAACAGATATGATCCAGTTCTGTTGGTATTTTCTGTCAAAAATGACTCCCATACCTATCTGGTAGTTAAGCAAAGGTGCTTAGCTTGAGTTGATTTTGTGTAAGAGTTAGTGGTATATGTGAGTATTACAACAGTGATGCTCTGTGTATTAGCTTTTCTTTAATAATCATCTGCACTTGTTGGTAAGGCGGGAATGACAAGAAAACAAGAGCACCATGCAGTTTGTAAAAACCATAAACCAGTAAAGAAGAAGCAATGGCATGTAAAAACTAACTGTCCAAAGGCATTATCTTGCTAGAAATCATATGTGCATTAGGCCTGCTGTGGTCATCTTTAAACAAACTAAAGCTTAGAAACAACTGGTCAAGTGGGTGATTAATGGGTTAAAGCCATTATTCTATCAAACATTAAATATAGTTAGCGTTTGGCCAGCTCTCAGTAGCTGTTAAACTAATCATGTAGTACAAAAAATATTCCAGTCTACTTGTTTTCCTGCATTTCTTAAAGAAATCAAAAACATGTTGTTCATTATTTCCATTATAAAATAAAGCAAAAAACAAAAAAAAATACCCTCAGCAGGCATCTGTCTGGAGTTGTGATGTGGGAAAATTAACAGTGTGGTGTATCAGAAATATTTCCCTGTTCAAGGAGACGCCTGGCTGTGTCGGACACAGACAGACATGTCCACGGCCTCGCCTCAGTCCCAAAAACCACCATGTGTAACCCTCTGTGATTCAAAACACATCTGGACTTGGAGCTGCAGCTGAATGGAGCTCAGTTTGTGTTTGTACACCTTGTTCCACAACAGCATCCTCCACTCATATATGCAGACACATACAAAACCATATCTCTGTATGTTCGCGTGGGTCAAAACACAAGGTCAGAGGATTGCATTGGCAGATAGTGCAGAAAGAGTGGAAAACTAAAGTGAAGGGAAAAGACTCATATAACAAGACCACAAAAATGAGTGAGAAAAATCTTTCCACTACATGTAACTGTGCAAGTTTTGTGTTTCACAACAGCCTCACATGACCAGCCAAGTTTTCTCTTGTGAAGTGATGAATAGACACACATTTTCAGGCTGGTCAAACTGCACACTGAAGCTCTGACCATTTACTGTGGTTTCATCATGACAGGACTGATTTGTAGAAGCACTAAAGTTAGCTCATCCACAAGGAGCCTTCCGTCCTTTACATTTCAAAGCATATCTCTGTGGAAATGGAAAAACAAACACAAACTGACTTTGCGTGAATGATGGCTTCCCGATCGAAAGCCACTACAACAAATCTAAGACAGGACTGCAAGCCCATACTGTATGTTCTATTCATCATTTTTCTGGCCAGATTTACACGTGTAGCTGTCTAGCGTCAGTAGGTGGATAAATAATAAGCTTGTCATCAAATCAAGCTGCAACTGGGGCACTCAGCAATAAAAAAATTAATAATAGAGAAGTTACTTGTCTAATGTGTTGTCTGCTAACACCTTGTGAACATGCACATACCAGATGAAAAAAGGCAGCCAGCAGAACAAGCCAATCCCAACTTAAACCTCAAAGATGTGTACCCTTATTTCCTGTTGAAGTGCTCATAATGCAGTTTCATTCCCCCAACTTGGAAAAGATTATAATTCCATTTCAGGAAAACTGTGGGTTTCCTTTACTTCACCTTGTTTCATCTTCATTCTTCAAATTTCAAATACATTTCAGGGTTGCTTAAATGGAAAAATGGTGATAATTGGCCAAAACTTAAGAGGGATAGTGAACCCATACTCAACACAATTGACCATTAATACACCTGTGTCAGTGTAAGACACTTTAGTTCCAAAAATAATTGCTTTGTGGTTATGTCTGTTGCCTCCAAAACCACATTATGTACCACAGCTGGCCTGGGTTTGGATTCCACTAAGGCTTAATACATGACTCACCCTCACTGTATGAATGGACAACATAGTAAAATAAGCTTACATAGTAGAGGGGATTGCCCTTTTTGTAATTACATAGTACTACAAAATACCAACAAAACCCTAAATGTTCTCCACTGCCAAATATTTAAACCAAGCTCTGAAAAAACACAAGTCTTAAAATAGCAACAATTTAGATCAAAGTCCTGTAATAGTGTTAACTACTTAGGTGTGACAAGTTTCATGAACTGCTAGACAAATTCTGAATATTCATATATATATATATATATATATACATATACGTGTGTGTGCACGCGCGCAATTCTAATGCACAATCATTAAAATCATTTGGCATTTCCTGCAGCCAAATATAGAACAAATAAAATTCTGTTAGACAGAGCCTGCCCCTCATACAAAATGTGGTGTTCCCCAAGGTCCAATTCTCCCACCACTGCAGATTTTACAGAGAAAAACATTCTAGCAAGCATTTTCTAAATATGGGTATTGAACCTAAGTCTGTCTCAAAAGGTGAAGTTTAATCTGTTGTCATGGAGATGGTTTGGTTATCATCATGTGACATTTGAACAAGAAACCTGATGCTTGAATAAATAGGGATTACAATTCTAGTTTGAAGATGGTCGTGGGCATTGGAGACCATCCAATGCCAGAGATCACTGACCCTTGTTTTAAGAACTTTGACCCTTACTTAATTAATATTCTAACTGGTTTTACTTATAGAGCATGTTTTTCGTTTACAACAAACATAAATTCCAGTGCAGTGAGTATTGGGTCTTTCACTAATGTAGACTCTGTGATTGATAAGCAAATTCTAAATTTAAGATGGTTCACTTGTGAACTGTCTCCAAACCTTTAACATTAGCTGGAACTGAGTTAGTAATTCCAGTCAAAGTGTTAGTTACAAAGAGGTATTTTAGAAGATTCTAGGGATTTATTTTTGAACTATATGTTGACATATGCATGTATGTTGAAGCTGTGTTTTACTGTAAAACAATTAACACTGCAGCCACTCTGAAAATAATCTAGGTTAAATACACATTTCACTTCTCTGAAAAGAATAAGTCAGATATACTGTCGTCTTAGTTCTCACCTCTCTGGTGAAGAGCATGGCAGTATCATAGTGCTCCGGATGCCTCTGGCTTGGAGGATTGAAAAGTTGCTGCCAGGAGCAGAAGTTCCTCAAGGCCACACCTCCATTGCTGGAGACCTCTGGACCAACCTCCTCATCCTCCACCACCAGCATCTTTACCACCACCATGTTCACTGAGTTCTTTATGCTGGGGTGCTTATACAGTTGGGCAGCCATTGACATCAGAGTCAGGATATAATGCTATGAAGGAG
>JAPTGW010000006.1:2101648-2114713 GCA_029814545.1 Apogonichthyoides opercularis
CATCATATTTACCCCACCCCCACTCACACACACACACACACACACACACACACACACACAGTGAATACACTAATACTAACCCATTAACAGTGCCTCTAACAGGTCAAAAAGACACTGTGTCAGAACATTACTCTGCTCTGCAGCTGAACAAAGACATATAGGGACAGTATCAGTCCTGTAACACTCCTATGGGTGCACAAACAGGTCAACATACTGAGCTACCACTACAAACTGTTAAACAATTCCTAATCCTCTGAACTATGGTCACCACGGGAGATCTTTGATGGCACAGAGCAGTGCCAGCACAATAAGACTTTGAATAATAATCACATTAGTGAAACAATGAAAGAATACACCTGTCAGACACAGCTTATTGTATTCTCCTTTTCAGCCAGAAAATAGGAACTGTAGCCCTAATCTCCCTGTGAAAACAATGCCACTCTTCCTCTGCCATTCCATATGCTTTGTTTTCACACAATCCCTCCTGGCAACAGGTTGGGAGGTCGCAGTCTGAAGTAGACAGATGACTTGGCTGATGTAACCTCAGTGAAACTTTATGACTGATGAAATAACAGCCAGAGTTTTCATTACTTATAAAAGTACTCTGCATTAGTCATCAACTGGTACCTGCAACAAATCCAGATGGTTTACTTTGAATCACTTAGAGGCATAGTGTGCATTTTATTCCAAGACACACGAGAAGCTGGCTTTACAGAGACTGAGGCTTTAATCAAACTAACAGTTTGACTTCAGACAGATATCTAAATGTAACTGGTTCACAAAGCTTAGCATCTGATATTATTGTCACTATTATCTACTGTCAGATTTATTTTATCGTGCCAATAGCTCAGCTCAGTTCACTCTAGAAGATCACCTTCACATGCAGGAATTATTTTAAACAAATTCAGACAATTTTTAATAGTCATCTGGGAAAAATAATGCAACTTCATGTTTTAGCATTGTGTTTTGTGTAACATGGTTCAGCAGTTATGATAACTCTTTAGACAGGATCAGGATACCTTTAACAAAAAATTGACAGTTTTTTCATTGCTTTATATTTCCAGTGGTTACCATGCTTTCTAAAAATGTTTTCTCTTCCCAAATGTCAATCTAAAATATTATTATATTAATATTATTAAACAAACAAACAAACAAACCAACCACTGATGAAGAACAATGTTTTCTTCCTTTCTATCAGTTGAGGTTACTGGTTATTTTAACTTACAGTGGTAATATAAAAGGTGTTTTTCCGGACTTAAAATAAGTCACATTCTTTTTCATTTCCATTATACTAATCTAAGACTATACACCAGCGTAAACCACCTCTATGAAACCAGCCCCAGAAACTGTCTGCACTAAATCCTTTGATCTGGTGGAGGAGTCTTACCTGGGGGAGCTGTAAAGCGTGGTTGTCGGGCTACTGGACAGGTTCTGCTTGATGCGCTGGTAGTTGCGCACCTGGGTGGGAACAGGGATGGGGGTTGTCTCAGCTCGAGGGGACACCATAGGCGTCTGTCCTGGAGTTGGTTGTGGCTGCCTGGTCAGGAAAAACGGTGAGAGCAGGTTTAGCAAGTCCGCTCGAGGCTGTTGCTGCAGGTTCCATATCTGCAGTATGTCTTCTGGGGTGTCGATACCCATAATACTTTCTTAAAAAAGAAAGATGATACTTTGTGCAATAATTCAAATTAAGACAATGGTAAAAGTCCTTTCGACAGCCCTGAGTTCTTTGTTTACTTCAGTAGACGCAGGTTAAGCAACTTAAGTTTAGCTTGGCTGCCCATGTGAGAGAGGGAAAAAAAGGAGGCGAGGCCAACATGTAAACACAGAGACAAAGCCAATCAGCTTCAAGCATGTTCTGCTGGTGGGCAGGGTTTCAGGCAGGGGCAGGCCAATGGCACGTGCAAGAGAGCTCCTTCTATGTTCGACAGACACAGAAGGGGAAGTGCAAAGAGTCAGAGCTCATTTGCATTCTTTTGTTATTCCAGAGGAGACAAACTGTTCTAGGACATAAAGTCTTGACCGAGTCACCCACAGAGGTGTTTGCTTACATATAGAATATAAAGAAAAAGGAGCAGGAGCAGAGGAAGTAGCAGTTATAGAGGGGACACCAGTTAGAAGCCAGCATTATGCAATGGCGTGGAGCCAAAAAGGGAGAAGACGGGACACGTGAGGCAAAGACTAGTCTGGACAAAGAACTACAGAACCGTTTCTTTGTTGTCTTTCTAAGAAATGAACCTTTAACATGTGCTCTCCCTCTCCACATGCGTCACATCAGTGGAGTAAACATTTGATGTAGTAACCCATGATGGAGGGTTTCTATTGAGCTCAGGGTTACTAAATGCTTTATTGATCCTAGCCAAGGCTTAACATGGGCAGGACTGCTGTACACTGCTGTTGCCTTGTTAAAAACAGAGAAAGAGAATTTGTAGGTCAGTGAACAGCTGCTTTTAAGAGCTGAGAGGACAGAGCCTGAATCTGCAAGTCACTTTGCTTCTACACTGACCTGGTTTTTGCTCAGCAAGCCTGGGGGGGATGGGCTCCAACACCCCCCAACCCTGTGTCTTTGGTGCATCGATGCATTCATTTTATCATTTGCTTCTCCTGTCGTTTTGCTACTCTTTTGCTTTCATTGATAGCACCCTTTTTACATACTCCATTTCCCTCTCCCTTGCCTTCCATGACTCCAGTAAATTTGGGATTCACAGGCCACATCAGGATAAACAAGGCTGTGATTTAGAAGCTATTCGAGTGTGTGGCTGGTGGTAAAAAAAAATTGCAAAGTCTGTTAATGAAGTAAAAATTGGTTCCTTCTTTGTCAATGGTTAAGTAATTTATGCATGAGGCAAAGAGTTATTGCTACGTAGAAAGCCATTAAGAGGAGAGAGGTGGGAGGTAGGGAGAGAGGGAGAAAAGCCGGCAGAACAAGCCGTTAAGAAAAGGAAGAGAGTGAGACGACAACATGAAAGATATACAGAATGAGAGCAGAGAAAAACGGAACAAGGAGGAGGCGCAAACAGTTTTGCTTGAGGCTGTTTAAGCATGCAAACTGGATAGAAGGGAGATGAGTATAAAGCGGTGTCTGGATACAAGTCGGTAACTAGAGTCTCTTCCAAACATGGACTCTGATGATGTTCAATGACCTTGTCAAAAATGGTTAAAGTCTCAGTGTTGTCCCTCCCATAACTCCTGGACATGAGATGATTCCTGTTCTCTATTTTTGGCGAACATGCATTTAATCTTAAGGGCACTGAATAGTGATGCCAGTGAATATTTACACATCCATTAAATACACAACCTTAAAAGGCATCATTCTGTACTCTTCCAGTAAAGAAGCATAAAAAAAAATACTTGATTTTGAGAGGAGGACTAATAAGACAGCAAAAAATATGTTAGGGTTATTCAATCTCTTGAAAGAACCCCATTACAGTACCACAGAAATATATTTGAAATACAAAGTCATCAAAAGCAGGCTACAGCGATTTTTCAAATAGTTCCCAAGGTAAAGTATGCTGTATGGGAAAACAACTTGGCTTTACATTGGGCATTGCATTTCTTGTAATCCCTACTAAATAATAACATGATTTAGTGGAAAAACAAATTCACTTATCAATTAAAATTTAACATAAAAAAATTTAACATTTAAAATTTATTTAATCCTACTAACTATTACTGTGTGTGTATCCAGTCAGTTATGTAATATTATTGTTTGCCTTGAAATTAACTGTAACTAGGATTACAGTTGTTATTGTTAATTAATGCTCATAAATGACACGACTTATGAGAAATGCCCACCATAACCCTCTTCCATTCAAGGATATTTACATCAGTTTCTTTTTTTTTACTGAACCACAAGGAAATGAAAAGCACCAAATTCAAACAACATGGAAAAGGTTCAGTTACCTAAATGACTAATAATGACAAATAATCCTCTATGAAAATACAGTATTTGCCTTTTTTAATAAACTCACAAAAAGTCAAAATGAATTACTCTGGCAGCATATTCTTTCATTGCACGAATATACGCACTGCAGTTTTATTGGACTCAGCACCATGTACATTGCTCTGCTGTTACAAATACTGACTTCAGCAACAAGTCCGAGTTAATCCACTCCTGAAAAAGAGTTCCTGATAACCTGCATTACTTCGTTTTGAGTAACATTTACTAAATACTATAGTGACCAGCTGTTTTAGGAAATTACCAAGCTTTCCTTAAAAATAAACTGTATTTATAACATCTATTTATGAACTTACACAGATACACTCAATACAAGTTTTGGTCTTTTCATGCGCTTTGTTGACATTAAGAAAAATTACACCAGGGTTAAACTTTGACTGTACCTTGCCAAAAGCAACAGAAAAGTGACTAGTGGACACAGCTGAAGTCACCACACCTCTTCAACGACTGGACTCTGACATAATTCTGACGCCTATGGAAGCAGAAGTGGAAAATTCTGCCATGTGAAGAGAGTGTGGTTACAGCACATGTGAACATCTTCTGATCTTTTAATACGCAGCTGAGGCACTGTAAGAACAGTCACAGCTTGTTATTGAAGCCATGTTTTGGTTTGTGTGTGTGAGAGACTATTCTTAGCTCACAGCCCTCGTTGGGTCAGGTGCTTTTTTTAGCACCTTGTCGTTTGGCTCAACTTCTGATTCATAGCACAAAAATTATGTAGATTTGGGGGTGGGCTGCGAATATGAAAAACAAAACGGCAGTAAGAGGCAGTCTCAGAAGAAATAAGTATATTAGAACTGCCCTTGTTACTGTAACAAAGAGTTTTGTGTACTTTTAAAAACTGTACTTCTATTTTCTCTAGTATAGTTATTTTGAGGTATTCTACATGCCAGAAAATGACCTGATCCCTTCTACTAACACATAAGGTCTTTTCCTCATACATGCCAGGCAGTCAAGATGAAAATAAAAAATAAACTATTATAAACCAACATTTAACAAGGGAAAAAAGTCCAATCCAACTTAAAGTCAAAGAATTTTCTTGCTTCTGCACAGTAATCTCCATTTACACAAAAATGTGGAGACAGCCACCTAGGAAAACTCTGTACAAGCAAATTTCATTTCCATGTTGGTTCGCAGACTATTGGTATTAATGTTTTGTTTAAACATAATCGTCTAACCAGCATTACTTTGGTAAGCTGCTAAGTTAAACTAAACCTAAAACTAAACTAACATGACATCCACCCCAGAGACATAACTATTCTAATTTGATTTAGGCTTCATTCATCTGATCCCAAACCTACAGGTTATGCTGCGTAGGACAATCAATAACCGGAATCAAGATTTTGACATGACTGAAAATATGAAAAGTAATAATTTACTATTGAATTGATTTTAATCTCTACACCTCTAACGACAGTAAATATAAAATGAGTGAAAAGAAAGCACGCATCTTTATTGCTCCTTTATGGTCTGAAATTGTCAAACTAAAATACAAAGAAAGCCTGGTCAGCACAAAAACACATGACAACGCTTTCCATGTATACATACTTGAACTCAAGTCTGTGTCAAGTGAAATCCAATTCACATCATCATGTCACACTCTTTATGATAAGTCAACCTTGGAGGCTTTTTAGCTTCTCATTATCACATTCTATACAAGCTTCAAGGGCTCTTAATTTCAACAAATGGGAGAAAATTTCAAATGAAACATCTTTGCCAAAAATACACTCACCCTCCACACATGAGGAACTCACTGGACGGTCGGCGACCTGCTGCCATTGGCTGGTCATCTGAGGAAGAAAAGAACAAATAAGGGTGAAACGGGTTTAACTGATGTATAAATCAGCAGTCATTAGGTAATGAAATGCCACTCAAAAGATGAGGTGACACATGCAGTGCTTTGCACTTTGTTCATTGTGTCAGTGGAAGATGAGCAGGTGGATTTGTCTGTGTGTGCATGTGCACTGCAGCAGGTGCAGAGTGCAAGGGTTCGTTTTACTAGTCAAGTGGGTAAATGTGTATGTCTACTGTGTGTGGACTGTGGTCTAAAATTACAGCATGAAATGGTTAGCAGCTGTCTCATTTACTGGCTGCGGATTTGGTGACATGTGCTTCATGTGAGCATGTGAGAGTATATAATGAAAACACAGTGCATCTACGTCAACTGCCAGTTTCTGATAAGACAGATGCTGCACATGGAGACTAGGCAGAGTATATATGTCTACATGTCAGGCAGTATGTAAGGTTAAATATCATGTATAAGTCAAAGCAAATCTGCACACTGGCCTACTGTTAGTTATATAAAGACTATATAGTGCCTGGGGTTTACATTTACATGGGTATACATTTACCTGCACCCTCAAAAATAATTGATTAGATAGGACAAAGAACTCACTGTTTCTGCATTGTCACATTGTCATATGGTGATATTGCTTTCTCCATTTGGTTGCAATGAAATATTCTTGAAAATTAGTAAGAGAAAAAGAACCAGGTCTTACAGCAAGATTGTACACTCTTACAAGCAGTAAGACCATCTCACAAAAATACCCTACAAATGACACAATAAAAGCTCCCTGGAAACACTTGACATTTATAAAGTGATAACAGTGAGGACTTATTTCTGCTCTGTATTTATTCAAATATATTCACTGTTAGGAACTACAACTCCACTTCATTATTTAGCATGAAGGAATCATGATGTTCAACAAAGACCAAAGCTTAATTATCCGACATAATACAAATAAATGTTAACTGGTGAAAAATGAACAGTGATACTATTTTCAGGAGTTGTATTCCATAAAGGAAATGAGAGCAGCTGATCAAGAAGCAGTCATAATATTCCTTGCATATAGTTCTGGTGTTTGAGATGCATCTGAGTGAAGGGTTTGTAAATTATAAATGTGAATTGATGCTTACAGCTGTCAGTGGAGATGTGAGGCACCAGGACAAAGTCATCGGTGTCGCAGGAGGAATTCTTGCTGCTGGTGCTTCCTGCAGACTCTTTGGATAGCTGCAGGAAGTTGGGCGGACCAAGCGGAGGGGATGACAAGCCATCTTCTGCTAGAGTCTGCATGTCTGGGAGAGACTGTCAAAGGAGAAAGACAGATTAACTTGTAGTATACCTTCTAAATGATGCAATTAAGGCTTCCAGGCAGGGCAGTGCTGACTGTCAAACTAATGTAATCACACTGTTAGAGAGAACACGCACATCCTAGGAAACTGACTGGGCCTGCATTTCTACTGCTGCTGTGAAATGAGACGTGTCAGTGTGCAAACAGATTGTCAAAACTAGCATTAGATTTGTTAAAGTAGTGGAGTGTAACAGGGCTGGAGGATGTAGCCGAAAACTCTATCATGACACTGTTTTATTTCATTCTATATACACTGTAAAGATTTTGTTGATTTTCATTGTTTTTTATGATAGCAAAAAGCTTGGTAGGGGGCACACAACAGTATTGTTTTCATATGAATATAGGTTAGATCTCATGGAAGTTGAAATTTTAAATTTCAAGTACTCATGGAATTTAAGTCATAGTACTACATGCAGTTCATTTCCTCTAGTATTTTGTATAATGATCGATTCACAGTCTGAATGAAAATATCAGATACTCCACCACTGATCGGGGAACATTGCTATTTTCCTTAGCTATGTCTTGCCAGACTGAAGGATAGAAAATACTGAGAACTTTGATCACCTATTTTTTACAAAAGACCTTAAATTAAGGACCACAATAAATGTATTACTTAACATGTAATAAAAGACCAATCAGTAATGTGTCACCAAACCACTTATATTCACAACTAGTCAGTCAAATATTTTCAAAACTAAAATGTGTGTTTTCATGGTTGGTTTGTATGTTTAGTCATTTGGTGCAACAGCATTTGGTCTAAAAGTGGCTGATAGAATGCACCTCTCTATTTTCTAGGTGGTATGGGTTTTTTTTGCAGTTGTGGTGTGTGTTATATGGCAATTACATAATCATATTTCTGTCGTGACATCTGGCTGTCGTAGCTACTTACAAAGTGTTAACGATATTTTCATGCCTCACATTAGATTTCATCCGCATAGTCACAGTACCACCTGAACAACATACCTATTAAAGCCATTCCTAACACCTTCCATTGTTGAAGGAAATAATTATTACTGCAGGAATGAGGGAGGGAGCATGTTTAGGATTGTTCATACAACTATTTGTGATGTGCTTTCAAGAGGTTTGCAATTAATGAATTACGTAACTTATACCAAAGAATTTTCTTATTGCTAGTGATTAAGTGTCTAGGCTACAATGAACATACAGTATCTACTGGATTTATAATAGTAAAAGCTTCAAAGCATAAATAAATCTGCCTGTAAATCTGTTTTAAAACCTCGATTTGGACCCTGTTTTTGATGTTTCAGCACTATCTGCAGTGGAAATAGAATAGTAGAAGTATTCAAAAAGGCAACCCTGAGTAAGGATTGATAAAGTAATATTAATCTCACAGGAGGGGAGTTGTAACGGATGCATGGGGAGCTGCCACAGGAACTGTCCGTCACAGCATTGGAGGTGCTTGGGACTGGAACTGGACATGCTGAGAGGAATAAATGCATGATTCATCAAGAGCTGAATTGTGAAGGTCTTAAAATGAAATACAGAGAACTTAGAGTGTGGCATAAATGCTTACATTTTTTAATAGTGGATGATGGCTCCAGGAAAGGATGGCTGAAAAATGTGTCTGCAGGGCAACAGGTTCAAAAGTGAGAAAAGGTCAGAACAAATTAGCCCTTTACAGAGTCAAAGACAGCTGCGGATGTGAGTAAAACTTTGTGAGAAAGTACTCACCAAAGTCCATCCTGTCTTTCTGATTCCGCTGCAGCAGCCCCAACAAAAGGTCACTGAGCTGTGGCGAAGTCTCCCTTGGGATGCTGGGTAATGAGAGCATGAGGGCGTTAATGCATTGCAAATCCCTCAAAATGACACATTCTCCAAAATAAATGGCTGACATGCTTCGTAACTTACATAGGCTGGAGATTTTTGTTCTTCTCATAGAACATCCTCAGATCTTGTGGACTATTGGCCTGTGATGAACAGAAAAAGAAATGAGATGGACAGAGGAACACAGATAAAGTATGCTTCTTCCCAATTGGTTGTTTCTCCTGCAACACCAACCTGGAACGGTGGCTTTCCAACCAGACACTGGTAGATGACCGTTCCGATGCTCCACAGGTCAGCCTTGGCGTCATAATTCTGGGACATGATGACCTCTGGGGCCTGAGGAAGAAAACAGGCCAGAACATGGAGAGTTATGCAACAAGCTGCTGAGAAAGCTGATGTTTCAAAATAACTGACCTGTGCTGCAACACAAGTCATGTGAGAAACACACTTACCATGTACATGGGTGACCCGCATAGTGTGGCCGCCATCATGTTGCTCTGGAGGTACCGTGCAAAGCCAAAGTCAGCTGCAGGTCACACACAAGAAACAAGGCAGTCAAGACACAAGTTATTATTAGTAGCATCACATCTACCATTTACCACTATTATTAACTCAAAACAGACAGTAGGACAGCAAGTCCAGAGTGTTTTAGCTCGTCATAGATATGGCTGGATTATCAATGTATTGGACATTTACTATAGATGGATTATTACAAAAAGATATCGTTCAGAATAAAACCAGTATTTACACTTGCATTTCTGAACTTATTTTAAGTATTTAAGTAATGAAGGCCTTTTAATTACATATGAAAGCAAGAAATAAAAGAACTATGGTGGGAAAAGACTGGTGGCAGGGCATCTTTAACATGTAGAGTACAACAAGCCATAACCTATTGCCCCAGTTTGAATGGTTTTGCTGCATATCAGACCTTGCAACCTGCTGGATGTATCATTTTCCACTGTAGCCCTCAAATCAGGAGCTGGCTAAACATGTTTGTCCTGTATATTAAAAGGCAGATCATAGCCACACAAGGCATACCACTGCCACAAATCAAAAAGAGTGTAGACTACCTAATTAATTAATGGGTATTAGATATTGCAGTAATGGTCATTGTTGTGAGATATAAAATAATGGAAATGTAATTAAATAAAATAAATATTGGTCATATATTCTGCCTTAAACCAAATTAAAATGATTCTTTTCCTACAATTGATATTTTAAGACATTTGTAGCTTGAATATCAACTACAATTAAGATGCTTTGGAAACTCAGGGAATTAAATGTTTTTGTATTCAGGTTTTAACTGTTAATTTCAACACAGTAATGAAAAACCTGTCAGATTTGTTTACCTATTTTGATGCGGATGCCACTGATGTTGGACTTCTTGCGTCCCACATATGACAGCAGGATGTTCTGTGGTTTCAGGTCACGGTGGATGATTCCTTTGCTGTTGAGGATGCGCATGGCGGCGGCAATCTGCTGGAGGAAAACCCTCAGTGTGTCTTCTCTTAGGGTCCCCTTGGCTAGAGAAAAACAACAGGACTGAGTTCAAACCTGTGCTTTTTTGTCAGTTCACAATCTTAATTTACAACTCTTATGGTTTTCCCAGGGGAAGGGAGTCCTGCTTCCCTCAGCAAATAAAAGTGCCCCTTCTTGCCCTTGTAGCTCTATTACATTCCTGGAAAATTGTCTTGAGGCTTGTCTATTGATTGAACTGAGGTTCTTCCTGGTGCCTAATGAAACCTATTAATGACTACTTCTTTGGTCTGCACTCACATGATGCAGAGGTGAAATGTGGATCTACTAAGCGTCTCATTGTTTTAAACAATTGTCCTACATCCTAATTATAATGTACTTCTGTACAACAACACAACATCACAAGAAGCACTTATCAGCCTCTCCTCATTAAAGCTAATAATTAGCATGTTATGGTATAATCCATGAGTAAACAGTGTAAATAGGGAAAGCCCAATTCCCTGTGGTAGTGAAAATAAATCTTATCCCATGTGAAACTAAGAGGATTCCTCTCGCTCCCTCTCGTTCTTTTTCTCTCTTCTGCCACTATTTCCACAAAGCCATTGTGATTACAGTGTAGGCATAGATCAAACCAGTAAGCTTATCAACATTAATCCAGGATTTGGGGGTTAGCTGCTCTCTGCCCACCACACTGGACCAACTTCTAACATGAAAAAGTAACAGGACTATTTAATGTCCGAATACAGCAATAATAAATGCGTGTTCTGAGATTGTCACTCCACAGAAAGTGTTTTAATATACACCCAGTAAAATCTGAATGATTAAAATATTTTAGTACATAAAGTTAGGTTTCAAAAGGATGAGAAAATACACACAATCTGCTCTGAAATGTTGGGGACATATTAGTTGAAGACACTGAAACCATACCTCTTTCATGTGTCAAATAGCAGCGTGCAATTAGCTTGGAGCTGAAAAATGGAAGATAGGTCTACCACCTTTACTGGACATGTAGAGACACACATACTTAACCGTATAAGCCCTAGAGTCCTACATTAGAGCCAGAATCCAATGGAAGCCAGAAGACATTGACCTACCAAAATGCATAACTGTTGCATAGTTCAGTCTTTTCATATTTCCAGAGACTATTATCCAGTATTATCTACAGTAATAATTTGTCAAGAAACAAATGTCTTAATTTTCCTTTAGTCAGACTTTGTAGGGTACACAATATATAAATTTAGAATCATGTCTGTTTAGTCCGTACTGAAAGACCTAACCTACACTGATAAAGACCACAGTCACTATATTTCATGGCTTATCAGAACCCAGTTGAGCACATTTATCTTGTGAACATTAATGTACAGCCTAAGTCTTCTACTATGACCCCTCAAGTTTCACAACCACAAATGTTACTTAAGCAGAGACTCCTATACCCCTCGTCATGGATGACCATGACCTGCTCTGAACGCTGCATAAGTAAGAATGTCGGGCAGGTATATTATGCAAAGGTATAGTGATAAGGAAGCTGTTCTGGCAGCACAATCAATACTTTTATGTAACAGAGGTGTAAACACCTGTGGTTATCTAAGGGATCTACTGAACACGTACACACTGCAATAGATTTAGAGTACTTTGTGATTCCAGAAGCAAACCTGGATTCAACTGTCTGAAACTAATGTATTAACTTAAATATGACCCAGGCATTCATTTACCTCAGCTTGAAAAAGTAACAGGCCTTTATTTCTAATTCCCTTAGTCTGAAGTGGAAATGGTCATGTATCTGATACTGCAGGTGGCTGTGGCTCAGTTGGTAGAGCAGATGATTCACTAGTGGAAGGCTCGTGGTTCAGTCTGGCCCCTGTCCACAAGTTGAAGTGTCTGACGTCTGATGTCTGACTATTGGTGTTCATTTCAGGGAAAAATGTCATCATGCATTTACGCACCACATGATGTCTTAGCCTAGTTTTTATAATGATCGCTTACCCTGCACAAAATTTTTTTTTCACTAGCAGGAATATACTTGTGTGGGTTTTATAAGTTAGTTTTTCATTTACATAACAAAATGAAACTTGACATACTACTTTTCTCATCTCCAGCAGCTAGAGCAAGACATCCTACACCTATGACATCACTGACACCGTACAGTGATTGCATACATCCTTCCTTTAGGCATGTCCTCTCAACTCTTTGTGTTTGAGCATTACTGGGTAGCCACATGTATAGTGGTGTCTGAAACTTTGTGAACCCTTCATAATTTTATCTTTTTTTTGCATGAATATGACCTAAAACATAATCTGATTTCTACCAGGGAAACCACTTCAACAAAATCTGAAACTTAGCCACATATACACACATATTTGTGATTATGCATGGCACAAATGTTTAATTCAGTTCTCTTATCCAGTTTTAGGACATATTAATGCAAATTAAGAGAAATTTACAAAGAAAAATTAGGGAGGAGAGAAGAGAAAGGAAGGGGAACCAGGATGAAGCACTTTTTAAAAATTTTAAAAATAGGGTTCATGTAAAATCTGCATTGACCCTTGGAACATCACTCTGCTTCATTTCAGGATTCATTGAACTATGTTTAAACTTTGAAGACTTGTAATAAACTATTACAGTGGCATAAACTGCAAGCTGAATATCCAAAGCAGTAAATCTGGTCAACTGGACGTAGTAGTTTGCTTGAAGATGTTTCACCTCTCATCCAAGAGGCTT
>JAPTGW010000006.1:2288284-2300414 GCA_029814545.1 Apogonichthyoides opercularis
ACCCAGGGTGAACCCACGCAGACACGGGGAGAACATGCAAACTCCACACAGAAAGGCCCCTGGTTGGAATCGAACCCAGGACTTTCTTGCTGTGAGGCACGAGTGCTATCCACTGCACCACCATGCCGCCCTAGGTTATGTATGTTGGAGCCAAAATACAGTTTTTTTTCATTTATTCCTCTTTTTTGTTTTGACCTTAATTGAATAATTGTTTAGTGGGTGTGGCTGTGATGACCACCACACCTGCCATGTGATGGGGGTAGGTGTGTGTGTGAGGACAGCCCCAAACAATTTCCTGACCCTGAGCCACAGCATAAATTCAGTGTTCTTTGTGTTAAGTTGCCTATTTTATTCATTTATAGAGAATGTTGTGAACGGCGATTGTGGCCTGTTTTTAACTGCTGAAGTTGGTATTTGTCAATAAATGGATTAGCATATCCAACGAGAAAGAAAGCCATCCGGATATTCATTCATTCACTTGTCAAAAATACAGCTGGTTGAACGCTTCCACACCGTAGTAGTAGCTAAAGGTAAAACCACTACAACGTAAAAGATCTAATCTAATTAAATGGACAATAAAGGGAAACTGGATGGCAGAGAAAAGCTGTCATTGTTAGGATTGCTATTGCTGACTGAGTTCAGGCTGGGTTTTTGTTTTTTGTTTTTTTTCTTCAGTATTTTAAATTAAAATGGTTTAATTATCTTCACACTGGACACACACAGACACTAAAAATGTTCTTCAATGACTACTTTTGATATTTATTCTTTGAATATGTTTCTAATCCTGTACTTTTGCAATTTTACTGCAGTGAAAATTGAATTAGTACCTCTACTCTTACCACAGGTACAAATATCTGTACTTCCACTGTGGTAAAGAATGTCTGTTTTTGCCTCCTCTGAGCATATTAATGTAAATTAAACAGTAACCATATATTTAATAATGAATATGTGCAGCAGGTACACTCTATGAGACAATTTTACTCGTCATCTTGTTTGATTTAATGTCGTAACACATTCAACCTTGTATTTGTTCATGTTTTTTCCCAGATTGATGCCTACTGACCTGCCCTCTGGACTCTTTGAGTGACATCATGTTAATTCCCAATTATGTCACAATACGAGCTGAACATTATAGATATTTTTTGTTTTGTTTTTTAACATCATGAAAAACACATATTATATATCAACACACTTTAACATTAAGTGTTAAAGTTGTGTCATTAGCACATACCTTATTTCTTAAAAAAATAAATTAAAAAGACTGAGCACCATCACACTCAGATAATATCTTGTCTCATAATAACCTATTGTGATTTTAACTCTCTAAAACTTAAACAGTCAACAGCAGCCACAAGCATCTACTAATCCAAAATGTTTATTAACTTCTGCACCACTAATCCTATTAATACATGTAAATAATTCAGGTAAAATACAATTTGTCATCTTTTCATGGTCATCAGATATGACCCATTGGGGGCGTTCAGAGGCTCTGTAGTGAACGTGGAAACGCCGTCATCTTCTACAACATTGATTCATCAGTAAAACCCATGTACTTTGACAAATGAAAGTGGAGGAGTTTGTGATATTATAAGAGTATATTTTGCTGAGACTTTTTCCTCAGTTTTACCTGTTTTGATATAATAATTTGTATTTACACTGAGCAATTCTTGACATCTACATGGTCAGTGACTTAAATATAGAAAAATACCTGATTTTCACTGAATAACAGAAAATACAGAGAAAAATATTATGATAAACGGTGATAAATCACTTCAGAAAGGTTAAGTATGGAGAGAAATTAATTAGGAAATAACCACAAAAGTAGTTCTAAGTCTTTAAGAGTTCATATTTTCTATGTTGATGTAAATAAAGATCTTTTACCTTGAGGAGCGGCAGCTGAAGCTGTCACCATCACAAAAAGGAGAGTACAGAAAAATACCATCTAATACAAAAAACAAAGAAATACACATCATACAAAGCGCTGATAGGTATCACAGCTACTGTGTTTAAATAGTCAGGTTAAAATCCTCTGTTTTGCAGTGGGCAGTATCCTGAGCTTACCTTGAATCTGATGTGAGGAGGTTGTGTTTAACGCTTCGTGGAACTCCACGTTTTATACCCTGATCACGAGGGCGATGACCTTTAGGGGAGGGCTCAGACCCTAAAGAGGGCGTCACCAACTTCAGTTCCAAAGGTAGAGGTTTTACGTAATTGCATCTATATATTGATTTTGATTAATACTAGTGAGGTATTTCGGGTTTTTTAACATGACTTTATAGAGTGTTGTTATTTTTGGCATAATTAGACAAAAATTCCATGATTACCTCTCAGAATATTGTAATTCAAGAGGTTTGAGAGGAAATAAGAATTCTGCCCCCTCCCCTGGACTCTCTGTAGTATCTGTAGAAAACCTATTATATGACGTTTTCTTCTACATAAATTTTAATGGTCTTAATAATGTGAAAGATGGTGGTATTCCAGATGGAAGGCAAGCAGTAAGAAAGAAGAAGAAAAGAGAAATAAAGAAATAAACACATACTCAAAATTCAGAAAATAAAGTTTTAGGACTGTGACTCTGAGTCTCACTATTGTGGTATGGTTTTACTTATGGTGTGAGTGTGTTTTGGCATTCACCAAGAGGCAAAGTCTAGATTAATTTTAAACTGACTTATACTTACTGTTTGTTTAGATTTTCAGTTTTTTAGGCAATAGCTTAAGCAACCAGTGTGAGTTTTGTATATTTAGGAGATAGCTTAACCTTTAGTGAGCCCTCAAGCCATTTTTATACATTTTTCTCACTTTTCTTTTTTGATTTGGTGATCATTATGGCTGTGTTAAAGGCTTATGGAATGATTTTTTGCAAGAATGTTTTCTTTTTTTGACACATTCTTAAATCTAATGTCATGTTCATGCACAAAAAACCTACTATAAATTCATTATATAACTATTTTTTGTGCTTCATTTTGCATAAATCTATTAAACCACTTCAGCTTTGCTCAAAACTACCCAATGTTTAATCATTTTCAGGATTTTAACACTTTAAATGCTAGTTTAAATACACAATATGATTGTTATTTATGGGGGAAAATCTGAGATTTTTATAGAATGAATAGTGGTTGGGTGAGTGGAAGGGGGCATTGCTGTCTTGGATATGTCAAATAGTAGCAACAACATTGATTTCATTATATTAGTATTTTTTATGTGACGTTAAAAACTATGGTTTTAATGGAAGTCAATGAGGCATTCTTTCCCATGATGGTCCTGCACTGAACAATAACTACTGATGCAATAAAATCAGTGTTATTGATAGTCTTTGACAGTGACTTTGCCCAAGACTCTGATATAAACATGGCCACATCCCTCCAGCATGGGTCTCATATTTTAAGTTGTTATTATATCCTGCTCTTTCTTTAATCTAAGGTGCATCTGAATAAACCAGTTTAACAGGGTAATGTAACTTCATGGTTGTAGCAGCATATTCTCTCCAAGGCCAAACCTAAGTATGTGTACTTCCTGTAAGGACATTTTTGTTTTTAATAACTTCCGGATTTATTGTCTCAAACTTAATCCATGTCTATTACACACATATTAACAATGTACCTCTAGTAATTAAAGCAAAACGTCTAAAACATATGGACAGTTTTCTTATATAGAATACTAAGGTTTAGACTATCTCAGTCTTTATTGTAGTCTGATGTGGGTTTGAATGAGTGTTTTATTTTGAAGTTACGTCCGGATGCTGTACCTGCTCTACACATCAGACCGAGCGTTTTATTGGATGGGGAAAAGGTGTGGACTGACGAGAAAGCTATCAAACACCTCTAGTGTGTGATACTGTGAAAACTGTTAGCATTAGCAGCCTACTAGCATTCAGTAACAGTGGTCATATAATCGAGGGCAAACTGTCCGGTCTGCAGCTGTGGCCACCATGAACAAAATGTATGGAGTGTGTTTCCACGCTGTTCGCCAAGCGGCAGGACTGAAGTCATCCAGACTGCTTCAGCGTAGAGCCTTCAGAGTGTCTGTAAGTGAAATTGCATCTACATACATGACTGTCAACATCTACGGATAGTCGGTTTAACAGTTAAGCTAAAAAGCTAACAAAACACGCTAAATGGAATGAAATGACACCTTAGCCTTTAGTCAGAACTGGTGCATTTATGGTCTTTCAAAGCAGCATGCAAGCTCCATAGGCGTGTTAAAACTTTAAAGAAAAGTGTGTTTTATCCCTGTACGTGTAATAACGGGTTAAAATGGATGTTTTTGAGACAGCTGGATTAGAGCTCCGAATGAACACATCGCTTGACATCCTTAGTTATCGCGATATTTTGGATGGCAGCTAGCTTAAGCGACAACCTTGTGTGGTTCATATTGTTTTATCAACAAAAAACGGAGTCAAAATAAAGGTCCCATATCTCTGAGGTAATAGGTGCTCGAAAATGTATATGTTAAAGCAAATGGTTCCAGTGCACCTTGCGTTTGTTCGTACGTGACTGTAATATCTTAGCTAACCTGTTAGCCG
The DNA here is from genome assembly GCA_029814545.1 of Apogonichthyoides opercularis. NCBI lineage: Eukaryota > Metazoa > Chordata > Actinopteri > Kurtiformes > Apogonidae > Apogonichthyoides > Apogonichthyoides opercularis. The sequence goes on from JAPTGW010000006.1 coordinate 2,292,807, forward strand.
GTTAATGCTGTTGCTAGCTCCATCATTCCTATTGGCTGAACTAAGGGGCGTGAGGAGAAAACTTCCGTGTTCATTTTATAGTAGAAATACGAGTAGAAATGTCACCGTATCATTGATGAGAATTATGTGATATAACAAGAAAGGGGTTTTGCGTCTCCATAACATTCCTTTCCTCGTTGTACATGCCAGATGGCATCAAAATGTGCAATAATAAGCCAATAGTTTTGTAGTTTCCGGTCATGCAGAGTCTGGCTTACAAAGGTATGTAGTCATGACTGCAGTGTCACAATGTCACAGTGATAAGAATTGCAAGAGGAGGGAAACTCTGCTACCTGTTGTTACATTTCAAAACACCCAAGGACACATGTATCAAAGCATAATAAATAATCAGTCACAATCACAAATACCGGAGTAATTCTAGAATGGGAAATAACTGGTAGCAGTGTACACAGAACAAAGAGGGGACAAAGTGCAAAACAATAGCCATATATAAAATAATGTATCATAATACACAGGATGACTTCAAATGCATAAATTAATATTAATAAAGGGCAAAGATAGTTTGGGGAATCATTTGAAGATTATGGTTGTTCTGTTGACTCCAGAAAGAACAAAATTAAAAATCTAAGTAGATGTAAAATGAGAGGAAACAGAGTTATTACAAGTTTATCTAACAAATGTGTTTTAAGCTCTGATTGAAACTACACTAATAATAATAACATTTAAAAAAAAAAAAAATTTTAATTTAACTTTAGATTTAGTTAGTCTTACAAGTGTAATATTATAGTCTTTGTTTTTATTTTTACTTTGAGGAATTGTCACGTCTTTTGTTCAGTTTTATCCTTAAGTTCTGGGGTATTTTACCAAGAGCCATGATTTATAAAATGCTGAAAATGGTGGCATCAGAGATTAATGACCTCAAATATGATTTACATTCTTAATATAATTTCTCAAAGCCACTTTGTACATGTGATGTGCTCCATGAACTAAAGTGATTCATTGTGTACAAGAAGTGGTCAGGTGTCTTTGCCTGCAATTCTAGAGTTTTGATTTAGAGCCAAGAAGGAAGTTTTTGGATGTATCGGCGAAAAAAAAGCAGCTGTAATCAAAGGGGGATTTTTGTGACCAAGGACAAATGTGAGTCATAGTCTGTATAGCGTCTACGTTAATACATTTATTGAGTTACAAAAAATACATTCACTCAGAACCTCTCTGCCATACATATTTTAATCCTAAATCACTTGTCCTTTTTTCCCCTAATGTTCATTAAGGAAAAGATGAATCCCTCTATGTGTTTCCTCTTTTGATACTGTCACAGTGTTGTTATTAATGATTAAGGTCATTAATTAATGATGCCCACATTCGCCCTTTCAGACCCTGCACCGACAGCAGCCCTTTGACTCGACGCTGGAAAAGCCACAGTTTCCTGGAGCATCAGCTGAGTTTGTGGATCAGCTCGAGTTCATCGAGCCCAATGTGATCTCTGGGATCCCAGTGTACCGGGTCATGGACCGTCAGGGCAACATCATCAACCCCTCTCAAGACCCCCAGGTTTGTTACTGAGCTTAAATAGGTATCTGTACTTGAGTATTTTACTCTACTCACTGCCTTTTAATACAAATTTCTGCACTTCCTACTTACGATAATTATGTCTCAAATTATTATTTCTTTTTATTTTATGACTGATTTGGTGGTGCAGTGATTGGCATTGTTGCCTCACAGGAAGTAGATCCTGGGTTTGTATGTTCTCCCCGATGTCTGTGTGGGTTCGCTCTGGGTACTCTGACTTTCTTCCATCGTCCAAAGCCATACACCTGGATAGTTTAATGGGTCACTCTAGATTTCCCATGGGTGTGAATGTGAAAGCAAATAGTTGTTTGTCTTCATATGTCAGCCCTGCAATGAACTGATGAAATGTGGAGGGTGTACCCTATCTTCACCTGATGGTATCTGTGATAAGCTCTAGCACCTACATGACCCTCCAGAGGACTAAGCAGCTGTAGAACATGACTGATCAGATGGAACAGTAACACACAGAAAAGATGATTCCTTGGTGTATTCATCAGTGCATGTCACAATAAATGTAATGTGAAAGACGCATCATGACGGAAATGATGTGAAAGATTCAACCAGACTAAAAAGATATAAATGATATAACAAGATAAAATAACATAAAGGACACAACAAGGTGGAAATGATAGTAAACAAAACCAGTTGTATCAAGACATAACAAGATGAAAATGATGAAACAGAACCACACATCATGATGTGAATTATGTAAGGAGATGAAATGATTTTAAAAGATGTAACAAGATAAAACAGACATTAAGGAGGGATTGGATAACGGAGAAAAGACAATTAAAAGCAAAATGAATATTCATTATTGGCACTCTTTAGTTCAGTATGAAGGTGAATAGTCTAATTAATAGTCATTATATTATTATCCACTGGAAATGTCCTTCAAAAGGCTGAGATTTAGTGCAGTAGAAAAATTGTATTAGTACTAAAGAGTATTTTTACACACCTATCTGTAGTGTTATTGGTCTAAAGAATATGTGAACTTTTTAGATTAGATTCCACATTATTGTCATTGGACAAGTATGAGAACTCAGCAAAGACGTGTAGTTTACATCCGAACCAAAGTGTGGAGTAGTGCAAATAATGAAGACGTAACAGTACTATGGTTAAAAAAAAAAAAAACAGCTTTAGTTAAATAAATATAGGTGTTGATGAATGAGTAATTTGCTATGCTCATCTATTGGTTGGTTTGTTTTTTTACTGTGTTTTTCTTCCTCAGCTTTCCAAAGAGACAGTTCTGAACTTTTACCAGAAGATGACGATGCTGAACACAATGGACCGCATTCTTTATGAATCTCAGAGACAGGTACCTTTTGTTTCCTCCTCTCCTGCATTTTCTGGTTTGACCAGAAGAGTGATTTCAGAAAGAGGAGATGTTGATAAGTCGTCTGTTATAGGGTCGGATCTCCTTCTACATGACCAACTATGGCGAGGAGGGGACGCACATCGGTAGCGCCGCTGCTCTTGATCCGAATGACATGGTGTTTGGGCAGTACAGGGAAGCAGGTGAGGATTGGATATCAGGTGGTTTTGGATGATTTTACCTGTGATTGGTAGATGTGGGGTTAAGTTTATTTAAAGAACTTTAAGTAGTCAGATAATACTCTGGTCTCTGTTATCAGGAGGTTTTTCCAAACAATGATTCTATTTCTAGAGTCTCAACAGTGATATTCAAGTCTAACAAGGCTTCATTCATTCAGGCAGTTATGTTTCGAACACACCCACATCAAACTGCGTCAGTTTGTCATTTAGTTGGTAAGTAAAAAAAAAAAAAAGTTCTTAAGAATAAACAGCAACATTTCTTCACAACAGCTACAACACCATATAAAATACATAATGTGCAAGTTTGATCACATAAATTTGAATTTTAATATCTGATTTAAATACTGACTTCAAAACCTGAAAGCTTCAGGAGTGTCTTTTTGTCCATTTATTATGGACATTTTACTTTTTAGCAATCTATGAATTACAAGGTGGTGCGAGAATAAACGGATAAGAGTGTCTGTTAGTGCAGCTGCAGCCTTTATTTACATCTGTTTTCTATGTGTCCCTGTAGGAGTGCTGATGTACCGTGGTTTTTCTCTGGATCACTTCATGGCTCAATGCTACGGCAACGCTGATGACCTGGGAAAGGGCCGCCAGATGCCCGTCCACTACGGATCCAAAGATCTGAACTTTGTTACCATTTCGTCTCCTCTGGCCACACAGATTCCTCAGGGTGACTACATATGTTTTAGTTGCTGTTTATAAAGTGCATTTACATGTAACTGCAGTATGTTCACGGTTCAATTCTCTGATGTGTGTCTTTCAGCGGCTGGAGCTGCATATGCAGTCAAGCGAGAAAACAGCAACCGTGCTGTGATCTGTTATTTCGGGGAGGGGGCCGCCAGTGAAGGGGACGCTCACGCTGGCTTCAACTTTTCCGCCACCCTTGAATGCCCGCTGATATTCTTCTGTCGTAACAACGGCTACGCTATCTCCACTCCCACCAATGAGCAGTACAGGGGTGACGGCATTGGTAAGAGGCTCTGCGGTGTTTGTCCACTGCAGTGATCTGATGTCTGCTGATGTTTGGTGGAAGCTCATTGTTGGTCTGTTTGAACAGCCGCTCGTGGTCCTGGTTATGGCATGCTGTCAATTCGTGTTGATGGAAATGATGTATTTGCTGTGTACAACGCAACGAAGGAGGCACGCCGCAGGGCTGTGGCTGAAAACCAGCCGTTCCTTATTGAGGCCATGACTTACAGGTTAGTTTGAGTCATTTGATCTAAAATGGACAAAAAACAGCAACTACTACCGTGTTTATTAAAGCTATGTGTAATGTAGCGTACACCACCACTCTCCTGTGGCACAAAGCAGCCAAACTTACACATATAAATGGCTTAATTTGTGAATATTTAAGGTCCTCTCTATTCAGGACATATACTCATATATTAATAAAGATAAAACCAAAATAACTCCAGTTTATTCTGCTCTTCTCATGTTGTGATGCAGTTCTGTCTGAGAGACAACAGCTCATCCATGGAGAGCGCCCCAAATTCCACATTAACATGCTAATTAGTTGGCATAAACAGTATGCGAGATTTATTTAGGGTGTCTGAAACGATAGTATTAAACCGATAACATGAATTATGTACTGTATTTCCTGGTCAGTATCACAGTATGCGAGCCTTGGACACAAAGGTCCAATATCTGAACAGTAACAGAAGGTGAACAGAGCCTGGAAACTGGCAGTCAGTAGTATTACACACGTTAGTAGAGATGAGATGGCTGGGTTTCAGGGCCTTTTGTCAAACTGAACAGTGCGTTCGAAGAAAAGAAAAAAGTTTATTAGCTTAAATACTGAGTTTGTAGTACGCAGTATGGGATTTCGGACCTGTTGATGCCTGTCACCCACTAGTCTACAAGTAAAATGCCTCGTGAACAAAAGTAGTGAAACTTGACTAAGTTTGAGTCGCGAATGAATAAACATTAAGTTGAAAATGCTGCTTGGCTCTAGTTGCCTTCAAAGTAATATTTGTCTCAGCTACTTCAAAACACTGTCTGCCCATTACAATACATTCACTTTACAGGTTCTTTATACTGGAACATTTATATATTTTTTGGTTTTATTTGTGTGTGTGTATATATATATAAATAAATAAACACTTAATCATTTACATTGAAAACATCAGATAACCAGCACTTGGTCATTTGTTTTTATCTCATTAAAATATGTAAGATTTAGCACATTTAATCTCTGAGGTGCATAGTTTCAAAAAAAATATATAGTAGACTAATGTACTCACAAGGAAGGAGGTGAACTCTCCTGTGCTTTTGTGAAGGTATGAGTGTGTTTACATGTGCTTTAGAACATAACCACTGTGAAAGAATCTGAAAATAATGCTACATTTTTCTATTTTACAGCTTTATTTCTGGCATGGCGCTTTTTCTTCCTATTCAGTCATGACAAAAGTGTTTAAGATTTTGTGTGAGTGCGTTGAACCCTGATGTACTCGCTGAATTATCGTTCCCTCGGCAGAATCGGCCACCACAGCACCAGCGACGACAGCTCCGCCTACCGCTCGGTGGACGAGGTCAACTACTGGGACAAGCAGGACCACCCCATCTCCAGACTGAGGCACTACATGACGACTCGCGGTTGGTGGAGCGAGGACGACGAGAGAAGCTGGCGGAAACAGTCCCGCAAGACGGTGATGGAGGCCTTCGAGAGGGCCGAGAAACGCCAGAAGCCGAATCCCGAAATGCTTTTCACCGACGTGTACCAGGAGATGACGCCCCATCTGAACAAGCAGAGGGAATCCCTGCGGAGACACATCCAGCAGTACAAAGAGCACTACCCCCTCGACCTGTTCGACAAATAACCGCTCAGACGGGAAGGTTGATTTGCTGAACAAAAACATGAGGGTGGGTAATGGAGACTGTTGCACACATTTTACTGTAAACTTAAAAATGTAGTTTTGATATGACATCCGTTGCTTCTTTTCACACAATAAAGAAAACTTTCAGAATTGCTGATTTTCATCCCTCTGGGTGTGGTGCCTTAAGTTACTTTACTGTCAGTTATAAAACTACACTTAGTTTTCACACTAACTTCTCTAGTGCAGCAAGAAGCAGCAGGTTGAGTTTGAGTATAAACTGAACTGAGCAATAAATAGTGGAAGCCTACCTGCTGTGGTGTTTCTCCCTTTCCCTGTAACTGTTCATTTGGTGATCATAACGTCAAACGGCTTCCCTTTGTGTCTATGAAGTGACTGACTGACCTTGTGTTCATGGGTTTCCTTTTAATAGTTTGTAGTATGCACACCCAGGTTTTAGGTGGGTCTGTATGCTGTGCTGCTGTTATTTCTCCAATCTGTGAAGTGTACACCCATTCATGCTCCTGTTACATGTTTGCTGTTTTTGTGAACAAATAAAACACAAACCTTTCAGTTGTCTTTTTGAGTTGTTTAACCCTTTTTGGACGACTGTGTCTTTGGTGTCACATTTTTGCTTACGCCATCACTGAGATGACCTTAACTCCTAAACCATTTGCATTTGTCATTTTCTGTATTTTTACAGTTTGTATAGTTAATTGATAGCTGTATTTAAGTTTTAAATATTATATAAGTGCATGTGTGTATATAATAGATATGTACTGTCTGCAAAAGAAGCATATTATGGATGTTTTTCTACAATTAGAAAGTGACAAAGACTATCATACAGGCTAAATGAGTCAAAATAACTAAACATAAGAAGCTGTAACATGGACACAGAATACTCCAGACACAAATCTATGAGTACATGTTGAATAGTTGAAAGGTTAGCTCTTGAATCTCAAAGTTTTGTTTTTTGTAGTGTAAGAAAATGCAATTTATTTTTTTTTTTTACCATTTATGATAAAACAGTTTTAAGCATTTATTACATATTATAATGATATTAAATGGTCAGACACAGAAAATTAAGTTCTTCCTGAAAAGGTGCAAAAGAATTGGCAAAAAAGACACTTTGACACTTTTACTGTAAAAACAACAAAAATATCTAGGCGGCCTGTTATAATGTAGTCTTTATAGGGTAAATTCTACTTAAACTGGGTTGGAACATGCAGAAGATGGCGGTCTCGGTTTGTGTTTGATTAAACAAAAACTGTGTCATGTTCCTGTGGGTTTATTGTGACGCCATGTTCCACAAACAAAAGCACTGAACGCTCCTGGTTTTTCTTTATTGCACAAAACCCCTCGCATTGTGTCATCTGGAGGGTGCAGTAGGCAGATCGCTCTCAATACACCCACTGAGTCAGTTAAACACATCAGTAAATATCTGTCTGTTGTGGAACTGCTGTTAATACCATAAAGGTTTAACCCTCAAAGACCTAAACAGCCTCTTGTGGTCAAAAACATCTACTCATGTAAAATGTTTAATAGCCTCTGAACTGCTGATCCTATCAATACATGTAAATAATTCAGGTAAAATGCAGTTTATCAACCTTTCACAATCATCAGATATGACCCATTTGGACGTTCAGAGGCTCTGTAGTGAACGTGGAAACAC
>JAPTGW010000006.1:2843757-2853903 GCA_029814545.1 Apogonichthyoides opercularis
TTTGCAAATGAAAAACAGTATATTTACAAGTACACATTTATTTGCAAAGACCAAAATACAAGTTACAAATATTACATTTACATTTGTGATTATCAAAACACATGTACAAACCACTGACTATTTGTATATCACCTTCTGTGCATTTTGAAACAAATCTACCCCCATATAAAAGGATGAAAAGGTTTAAGGTGTATTGCCATTGAGAGTACCCATTGTTCAGCACTTGTAGACTCAATGCTGTTCAGAGCACAAAATTAAAGCTGGCTTCTGGATAAAATGGGAATTCTGGCTCAAACACCTCTTTCTGATGTGAATGATGTCACTACATCTACAGTAAAAACCTACTTTAACCTTGGTTCATTTTACATTTCCATTTAAAGTAATGATACATCTGACATAGAAATACGACAACGCCAAAACTCACATTTTTACACAGATAGTTCAGAAAGTTTTGTGAAAATCTTAAATACATTGGGATACAAACCTGATTAGTATTGTGTATTCTCTTGTCAATATTTTACTTGGATGACAATGGGATGAAAAAGTGTCATCAAATAACATCAAATCATCAAATAACTGAGTAGCCATTACAAACTGTAGCTGAGTAAAAGGTGCAATATCATTGCCACTGAGAGGCAGTGGAAGCTGCATAAAACAGAAATACTGGAGTAGAGTGTAAGTATTAAAAATGTGTACTTCAGCAAATTACAAGGGAAAGGTACTTACCACTACACATTGGAAATTGTACACAGCTCTGAACTCTTAGCTGATTTCAGGTTTTGTTAATACTTTGTTATATTAGAAACATTTATCACCACATCACATTTATTTCCATTTCCTCTGTCTGCAAAAACATATAATAATAATAATAATAATAATAAATACTCATGAAATATTAAGAGTAAAACAAGGACAAGCACATTTTGTCAAATACGATATTGACTAAAATAGCAGGATATTTATTGGAAAGTTTTCATGAATCATTTTCATTCTAATGGTCAAAATGACTATAATACATCTGTGCACCAGAATATTTGATATATAAAACATTATTAACATCAAAGAGTTTCATTTAAGATTTCTACAAAAATCTTTCCACAAAACTCCTTTGTGGTGTGTGAGGTGGTGTTGACTGCAGGTCAGTTTTATGAGTTTATGAGAGAAAATAAATAGTTATAAAAATACAACAACATTTGCGTGATTCTGAGCTGAAGAGAAGCCAACTTGATCCCGGTAAAGTCATAGAGGTGGTGGAGAGTGTTGTCATTTTCCTGAATTATGGCTTGGGTTCTGGTGTCACTGGACAGACCCAGTAGGGGGCGCACTTGTGGCAGGATGCAACATCTGTACCATATTCATTACATGCTATGTTATGCTTTGGCAGCCTTTAGATTACAGTACAGTTTTAAGTATTCTTGGGGCTAGCAATGAAATAACTGTGCATAGAAGTAATAAAAAAAAAAAAAAACAATATGTTTTCTATTTAATCAGTTATTTAGTTGATAATTATGGGGCAAAGAAATTCAGAATGCATATATGATGTTAGCTTTATTTTGTTCAGACATAAAATATTACAGCAGAAGGTAGGAAATACTTTTAATGGCGATAAAACAATGGAGAACAGTAGTGCAGTTCTGGAATTTGATCAGTTTTACAATCAAACCATGAAGAAAAGAACCAGACAAGTTATGGTTAGACTGTCATATTATAAATAAATGAAGGAGCCAAACACTGTCTGTGTACATTTATAGTTTATTAGACCAAACACAAGTTAGTGCAACACCCATATGTGCAGTGTTTACTTTTATTGGTTTTATTATGTACATGGATGTATTGTTTTGCACTTAATTGTTGATTGATGATGTTATTTAGCTCTGGGTTGTGAAATGTCTGTCTTCAATTGAAAGGAGTTTTCTGCTGTCATGTTTATCTGAAAGTTACCATAGACACAAAAATAAATTCTGAATGTATAATAAACTAAACTAAATTAGGCTGTCATTTTTATCTGCCTCTGTATCATTTCTGTTCCTTTTTTTCCAGTTTCCCATACTTCCAACATTAAAGTCACTGCATAACAAATGGCAAACACACAATAAATCACCTGCTGCTCATGTCAAAGACCATATCCAGGAAAAGGGAGACTTTAGATCTTATTTTTGACTCCAAAAGAAAAAACTGTCAGTAATGTGTTGAGTTATATTTAGTTTAGTTTAGTACTGCAGTTTTTGAGAAGAGGGACACATCTGGACGGTCTTACTTTGCAGCTGCATCACATCTGCTTCAGAGTGACACACTGTACATACAGTGCACATGGATGTTTTCCTTCCTCTTCCCTCCCAGAAGTCCGTTGCAGGGGAGAGCTGTGCATCCCTCTTATCTCTTAGTCACTAACTGATAACAACTCCACACATCACCTAGTTACAAAAATACAGGGAGACACAATACTGCTATTGAGAAGGAAGTCAGCTCTTGTAATTCACTGTAAATGCAATGACTCAAAGGCTCCATTTTGGAAATAAATGGTGGTGGAAAGAGTCCCATGCTAAATCTATTCAGCTATTTATCTGTCTATGCATTCTCATTTAGTCCTTTTCACTTCTAAATTTTCCAACAAAATAAAATTGATATTGAAAGCATAAATTCGCTTTGTAACATTAGCAACAGTGTAATAGGTCAATGTGACTCAAAAAAGATGCAATTGGCAATGTTTAGTGTTGTTTATCATATTACAAATATTTAAGGTCACTAAATATGTAACCTATAACTATTTTACATGTCTGTAATAAAATATATTTTATTCACAGCCTGAACTCATGATATTTCTGTAAATGGAGCTCAGTGGTGAGACTGTATGAGACCAGCGGTAGTAGAAGTGGGCTATCTGATTAAAAACAATAAATAGAATAGAATAGAATCTAGATTAAAGTATACAGTATTATACAACTTAACAATTGTATAATATTGTATATAGAGGTGACCAGATTCATATTGATATCAATACACTGTCCATCACTTATTCTTGACAAAGTGCAACTGTGACTCAGTATGTAAACATTTGCCCTGGTCAAAGGTCACTACTGATGTGTAGAAATAGGAATAAAAAAAGGAATGCATCTGAAAACAAAATTATTCCAACCATATTAGTATTATTCCAACCATATTAGTATTTTATATTCAACAGAAGAATTCAGCACCAGCAAAATAATTAAAATGATCAACTGATTCCCAAAATAGCTGGTTAATGAATTATCTGATATTTAGATTAATGTTAAGATTCCTAAGATATGTAAAGCATTTAAGTTTTAAGTTATTATGACCATATGGAAACATGAGCAAATATAAACAGCTGGTGCACAGAGTTTGTCATTGCTGTTCATAACATCACTGCACTTTTTAGAACCTTTTCACAGTGGCAGGTTCAGTATTTAGATTGTGTATTTTAATATATAAAGAGGCATTATTTAAAAGAAGGCTTTACTTTGAATAAACATCTTTAAACTACCTCTACACATCTAAGAAAGAAAGAAAGAAGTAGAAAATAAAATAGTTAGCACATAAATGTAACAACAACATACAATGTCTCTGTTTAGTATTTTCTAAATCATTCTTTTCCTCTTTTTTTATACTCCTATTTTTAAATGGTAACTAAAATTAGATCCATAACAGGCAGGAGACAAGAACCTTTATGTCCTGTACAGTAAATAGACGTAATGCAAACTAAAAATAAAAATATAAATAAATATAATGTAAAAATGTAATGTATTGTATCTAAACTACCCCGTCTCTCTTTCAGGTCTTGACAAATAAAACTAAAGCTCTAAAATCTAAATCTATTTTTAATAAAAGTCTTTTAACTGCCTTCAGGGAACATGATCATATATGTGCATTGACAAACGACAGTCTGTTGAGTAACCTGCTGTGCAGATTTGCACCTTCAGTCTAGAGCTGCATTGTGTTACTTTTAAAGTTATCATTCATTTAGTCAGTTTGATTTTTTTTCTTTCTCTTTTCTGCACCAGGAAGACATCAACTGTCATTCTGAAACAGCATTTTACATGTAATTTTATTTTAGATGAAAGGAACCATAACATTCACAGAAACTGTACATATTTGCAATATAGTGTAGAGCTCTCAGTCTGAAAGTTGGTGCAAACTGCATGCAAATCCATGTAGTTGCAAATTGTGGAATTTTAATATTTAGCCAGTTATTGTGAAATCATTCATGCCAAAATACAACCAGGTTAAATCGCTCTCACAATCCTGCAGAGGTCATTATTCACATTTCAGTACCAAAAGTCACCTTGAGAAGGCAAAACAGAGAGGTTGAGCTAGGAAACACTTAGGAGACCAGATGTGAGCTTCATTAACACCAGACACAAACTGTTCAGTGTAAGTTTGCCTCCAGGTATCGCCTGTCTGCATTAAATTCAAGGCTGAGATCACTCATTTGTATTTGGTTTACTCAGAGTGTTTTATACAAATGTCAGCATATCTATTTGAGTAGAAATTGCACAATTGTGTTCTTCTGATGCAAAAACATATTATTTAAAAAAGGGGGGGACTTCATCAATTCTTGGCAGCAGACATCGAAGTTTGTTATCATATGACTGAAATGTGATGCCATCCCTCAGCCTGCAAACTGACACTAAGCTATCTTTAGTGCTCTGTAAAGTAAGCTGGTATTTGTTCCCAAAATGCAGCAAAGAAAAAGCTTTCCCACAAGCCAGCTGAAAGAAAACTCCCGTAGCTATAAATCAAAATGTGGAAACAATATATCCTTTTCAGTGTGGATGAGGAGTGGGGGATAGGGAGGAGTGACATGCAGCTTCCCAGTCATGATGCTTACAACTCCTTAATCTTGACTGCAGATGCAAATAGTCTAAAAAACGTCCCTACCAAACATTTGCATTTAAACAAATAGATAAAGGTCATTTTGAAAAGCTGCCTCCTCATGACTGCAGTGTGGGGTGGCATGTTCCATGTGTCCCTGCCCTCCTGACAGCGTGGTTAAAGCTTCCACCAAGGCACAACACTCAGTATGGTGCTCAACACTGGGACTGGGATTCAGCTACTGTAGGCAAATAGAGCAGAGGGAGAACAGAGAGGCCTCTGTGTGAGTGACAGACTGCAACAGCATCATGGACACAGGTAAGACACATTCATTCACATACGGCCTCATAGCACTGATATAATATATGTTCAAAGCACAGGAGAATGCACATAAAATAGCTTTAACTTGCCAAATTAAATTTGCTTTCTTTTATGTGCTTGTATAAAAGTCATACTTTATTTAACAATGTGGTATGTATTTGCTAAATTAGTAATTTTCTGCTTTTAATTTCTCATAAGAAAACAGATTTAGTAGAAATGATAAGATGAAATGTCAAAAAGGACAAAGTAAAATGTCTGTAGAAGCCTCCTTCAGACAAATCAGTGTTCAGTGGTGGAATGTAACTAAATACTTCTACTGAAAGGGTAAAGAGTAAGTACAGGTTTGAGGTGCTTATACTTTACTTCTGTACTTGTGTCTATTTTACACACCATAACTTCTCAGAGGCAAATATTTTATTAAATCTTTTACACTAATGCATATTGTTTTAAAGCTTTAGTTTTGTTTCAGACTACATTTTACACTTCCTTTCCGGTGAAAACAAACATGTTGACTTTGACTGTTTCATGATGATGAAGAAGCCTGGAAATGTTGTTTAAAGGTGAAATATAAGAGTAAACTCACCTAAAGGAAGGAACATAAAGGATCTGAACACTTCAAATGCTGCTCTCCATCAGTTATCATATTAGCTGTTACATATGCATAAAAAAAAAATACAAAACAAGATTTTTTTAGGCTGTGTGGCAAACCAACACAGTGTAAAACCTTAATATTTAATGCTGCTCTGAGACAGAAATACTCCATATTTTCAAGAAATGTATTGGTTGGGCAAAGTTGGTCCTTATCTTAAGAGATCCATTCAAAAAGCTGGGATCTTTTACATAAAGTTTTTTGCATGCAGTTTCCGTTTGCATAATAAAGTTTGCATTTTCATTGAGTTTATGTCTCTGCTTACCAGGAATGTCCCCAAATCACACCTGCACACATTAGAGATTTATAAAAACTGATGTAAACAGGGCTACTTCTTTGAAACACACATGTAGTATTTTGCAACTGCTTTATTAATCTTCATCATATTCATTTCGTGTATCAGATCACTGAAACAAAATAGAAAGATGCATGAATGTTGATATTTTATTTTTTTATATGGTCTTCGCATCTCCTCAGGTGTGAAGATCATACGTCTCTCAGGTCTTTCCCACACATTTCAGTCTGTGTTTGTAGTAAATTGCCTCTTTTTAGCCATCCATTTGCATTGACCAAACCAAATGTCATTTCCATGACATTTACACACGAATCCCAAAGTCATTCACCTATATGCATAAAACTGTGACACATTCAAATGATCACAATTGTGGGGATGGATGAAAATTTGTATGAAGTTGTGTTACATGCTACAACTGTTTTTTGTTGTTGTTGTTTGTTTTTCATCTGTACCTGTGTCAGATGTGAACCATTTACACTTCACTGTTCATCTGTTCTGCCTAGAATATTCAAAGAGAATCTACCAAGGCGTTCGAGTCAAGCACACAGTCAAAGACCTGCTGGCGGAGAAGAGATCTCGACAGACGAATGGGCCAAGATACAGTGTAAGCACAGTCTGTTCTAAGCCATCCTGCTTTTGTCCTGTCCTGTCTCTCCCCACTTCATTTATTTCCCCCAAAACCAAACAGTGTAGCCACAGTTGACATTCTGTTAGTGGCACAATTAGAAGGTCGTCTTTTAAAATCCTCTTTTTCTGTTTGCATTTTGGCTTGTTTTGTCAACTAACGATCTATGGTTGATCCATTGACCACCTGTACCTTCCCCCTCTTTCTCTGCACAGAAGTTGCTCCGAGAGCTTGCAAAGCCAATTTGTAAATAGCCAAGCATGGTGTGTAGAGAGAGACACAAAGAGTCCCATCCTAACCTCACAAAGGAACTGACACAATGCTTGCAATGGCGACGGTCATGATCTCCAAAACTCCCCTGAGGTGGAGGAAGGGTGGGGTGGAAGGTTTTTAGGTGGACAGGTACCATAGAGGGATAGAAAAGAGTCATGCAGGAGGCTGCCTATGCAAAGTTTGATCCACTCACACCTGCCAGCTGACATTGTCCTGTCGTGTACAGGCCGCAGACAAACCTCCTATTGTTGTCTCAGAATCACACGCTAACTTGCACTCAGCAAGAGACATCAGGCTTTACTTAGATGTCTGCATGCACAAGCAAGACAGGCTTTTCATGCACAAACCGCCTGTCAAAAGCCTTTTTCAGGACAGTATTTGTTTTCTGTTAGTATCGGCATGTCCACTCTATAGATATATAAGCCACTAACGACTTAGGTAATGAGGGGGTTTTGTGAGAGACAAAAGAAAAGACACTATCAAACAAAAAGACACACAACCAGAAAATTCTCTCATCCAATGCAATCCATTATTACAACACCGCCAGTGCTGTAATAAAACAGTTGGTTTCATTTAGACTCGAGCTCTCAACTCTCATCAACCCTGAAGAATGTGCAATATGTCGGAAAACTGAGTTTTTTGTTTCTATTAGTTGCATATTTTCATCATGTTCATGCATATATTTATTTATTTATTATTGATTGATTGATTGATTGATTGAGTGAGTGATTGATTGATTGATTGATTTTTACACCTTTGAATGACCTGAACGTCACAGATAAGGTCAGGTGCCACATTGCTGGTTTGTTGTTTCTTTTCATGACAGTTGATGATAAAACAATTTGAATAATACCAGCGTTAAGGACACCACCAGGTACAGTGTTACAACGGCAGCTACAAATATACAAATGTTTTTCGATGGATTGATTAACTTATTGATTATTTTCTTTGATTCAACTGAACCATTTTCTGAGTTGGTGGGGAAAATCTTTAAAATGTAAAACAGACATGTCTGAAAATAAACAACTTGTCCTTTATTCCACAACCAGCTGAAACAATAACCACAAAAATATATATACATAAGTAAAAGCATATATTAAAAATAATCTATATAGAAACAACAACAATAACAACAGTATAACTATCTCACATGTTTAATTGTTTTACTCTGTTCTATTTTATTAAATTTTTTACTGCATGCTTCGTACCTTCTTCATGTTCTATGTATGCACCAAACCACTGAAGCAAATTCCTAGTAATGTGAACCCTGTTTACTTATATGACAGTAAACATGATTCTAATTCTTATAAAACTATATAAATAAATAAATATAAACAAACAAGTCAAATGACATCTACAAACAACCTGTGCACTGCAGTCTTCAACACATTTGTATTCAACTTACTAACTAAGATGGAACTAATATACAACTTCATAAATTAAGCCAAATATTTTCATTGAGTTTGAGTGAAAGCTTAAAAGTTTACAGGAGTAAGTGGTGGTTCCAGTAAAGAAAAGTGAGCATATAAACATTTTCTGCATTTTTGTCCTTGTCTCTTCTGAGCTACACTCCATGTTCTTTGTGTTGTGTAGTAACCCTGTTTGTCCAAGCAGTAGTAGAACTGTAAACTGCATCTTTCAATATCAGTTAGATGGATGTTATTTTCCAAGTTGCTTCCAAAGGTCTGGATACTGCAGGAAGTGAAGCAGTAGACTCAAAGCCAGCTTGTTGAGGAAAGTTCAAGTATGTCTTTAAGGGGTCAGTGAGTCCTCAAAAGAACAAAAACCTACAGCAATTGACTGCTTTTACTCTTTTTTTTCTGCCATAAATTTGACCAGTGTTAGAGTTTATCAGCATTTTTGGACTGAAGCAAAGCTATGAAAATAGAAACTCATAATAAGTGTGTTGAACATGAAGTCACAACTTACAGTTGTGGGAAAAAAATGCCTATATGTTTTCCTTAAGTAAAGGTACTAATACCACACTGTGAAAATATTCCACTATGTCTAAAGTTCCTATATTTAAACCTTACCTATGTGAAGGTGTGGAAACATTGGTAAAAAAAAAACAAAAACAAATACTCTGTCTTACTATTATGTGTGATTTTTGTGAATTATTACAGCTGCATTAATGTGAATGTTTTGTGAACATAATGTGAATGTCTTAAAAATCAATAATTCATGAGCTAAGAAACGTTTTCTGCATGGTTGAGACATGCTGTGCTTTTCAAGGCTGTCAGACAAACATAGTGGAATAAAAAAGTACAGTATTTCTCTCCAATTTATAATGAATGGAGAATATAGCTTAAATACTTAAGTATCAGGGGAAACTCAAGCTACATAGTTACACAAAATTTAATTCATATTTCTAGAAAAACAAGTTAATAAATTTTTGGCATTTTCCTCCAGGTATGAAAAGTTGCTAATATTGGGTAAATGTTAGCTAGTGTTAATAAGACAGATGCTAAAGATGTACCAAAGCCACTTGTTTATGATGCTTTTAGTCACTTAGCTAGTGTCACTCATCAGTCACTTTAATCATTTCCAGAATGAAAATGTGATTTTTAGAAGCTCCTACCATTCAGAAAAAGTTACTTGACAATGTATTGACAATGCTATTAGCTCTTTTCAGAGTTATTATTCTTTGATTCGCCAGATACACTGGTATAAAGTACTTTTGTGAGCTAACCTGAAGTATAGCATTGAATGAGTTCCCTCGATAACAAGCTAAGCTATACTTTTTCATAGGCATTTGGATTATTGCAGAAAATAACCTCCATGGCAACAAACATTTGTGCTTGTATGTTTTGCTCAGCCTTATAGTCTTCACCAATGAACACTTTTATGTGTAAAACTCTAATGTTGGCATTGAAATGAACAAACAATGGGCAAACAGTTTTACTGTCACCAGCACAAAGTTTCAAATGTATATCTTCTACATAAAATAACTTTTCTTTTGGCATGACCTAATATACACTGTGTACACTGTGTAAAGTAGTTTGCAACACAGTGCAACACAGTACAGCTGTAATGCAGACTAGTCATTTTTTGTTTGTGCTATTACATTAATTAAACAAACAAATAAATGAATGAATAAATGAATGAATGAATGAATGAATGAATGAATGAATGAATAAATAAATAAATAAATAA
>JAPTGW010000006.1:2946826-2961786 GCA_029814545.1 Apogonichthyoides opercularis
CACACACACACACACACACACACACACACACACACACACACACACACACACACACACACACACCCTACATGTACTGGGAGAAGAGATAGGCAACCCATGTTGTGTGTTGACTGCTGAAGCTTCATATTGCTCCACTCAGCCCTGGGGATTCAACACAAAGCAGCACCCAAAACACTGGAAAAACTAACATGTCAAATGCATGTTAGTGTCGTCTCCAGATGCATTGTGTGGCACTTTACATGACTTCTTAGATTTTGGCTCAAAACTAGTTGTTTTATTGCAGAATAGTCAGTTGTTAATCAGCCGTGGATGTTTTTTTCTCGACGTGCCCATGGTAAATCCTGGGAAATGGCTCAGATTCTTGACTGCAATGCAGCCAAAAAACAAGGGCTGAACCAGCCGTTAAGGGGCAGGGCACAGTTTAAAGGGGAGGGGCAGAGTCAGTTTACTCTCCCACCCACTTCCTTTTTTTGTTTTGAATGCTATTCTAGGTGCAGTCAAAGTAAACTGGTGAGCTGTTGCAAAGTGTTGGAATGGTTGCAGAATGAATGAACATGCAGCGAAAAACAGTCCACAGGCAGAGATGGATGATACTACATAACTGGTTTATTTGGCTGTAATTTACCTGATGTATAATTTCCTGACATTGACATCAATTACTAAAAGGACCTGAATTTCAGATACATCAAATTGATCAATTGAAAACAAAATTCCCATGAAGTCGTACCGTTACCCAACAACAATTTATTGTTGTGTCAACAGGTGATTGTTTATTCGCAAATACAGCCGAGAGAGAAAGGAAAAAAGCCAGTGAATGTTTGTTTCTCAGAGCAGAAGACCAAAACAAAACCTGAGCATGAATCACACTGGCGGGGCAGGGGGTAGGATATGGGAGGGGTCTCAGAGAGAAAAAGTCGTCAGCTGATGAGAAGGAAAAAGTCAACTCAGTTGGACTGACGCGGTGGAGATCTTGAAGCCATGCAGTTAACAGAATATTGCCTTCAAATAACACTCGCACATGCTTTTCCAAAATCAAACATGCATTGGGTATTTCAGTGGGGTAAAGAAGTGTAAATACTCAACATTTTACCAATACAAATTTCTAAATGTCTCTGATAAGGAATATTTGTAGAGCATGTTGCACACTTTTCCAGCAATCCCTTTATTCACTTGATTGTTTTAAGCAAATGATAAATGAACATTATTAGGTAAAAATAAAATAGAAAATAAAATATATATTTAATATGGATCTGCCTCGATGCTGCCAATGTGTGTCACAGAAACCACAAGCAAATTCAATCACTACTACTAATTCAAAGAGCATTTTGTAAACGATCAATCATTGCAAGCGCAGACTCAGTCATCACAAGGCTGTGAGTGCAGTTCGGATCACAGTGGTCACGGACAAGTTCAGCATCTCCTCTCAAAGCCACCTCGCTAAGGCTTGTTATATAGTTCATCACCCATTTAGAAACTTCTCCTTTTCCCTTTTTTATTAAGAAAGGTGTGTTTGTGTTCGGGCCATCCTCTTGAAACAATTTTTATTTTTTATTTTTTAGAAAAGAACTACCAAAATCATGCAACTACCATTTCATTTGTGTGAAACAAAGACCAGTTGGTGCAGTTGATTTTTTTTCTTTCGTTCTTTTGTTCTCTTTCTTTCTTGGTGCTGGTTGGGAGGTTTCGAGGTGAGGTCAGCGTGGGCATTTTAGGCACTGCCATCCTGTTTGAGCCGCTGACTGCGAGCCTTGTAGACCTCAATGAGTAAATCTTTGACGTACTGGATTTCTCGCTCCACCGACTCTGCCTTGTCACGAAGCTCCCGGTTCTGCCCCTCAAGGCCGTGGAGCTCCTCCTCCAGAGAGTCCAGCTCCGCCCTCTTACGCAGCCTGTACCTGCAATAAAGAGGAGTGTGTTTGGTCAGGGGTTTGTGTTATTTCTCTTGCTGCCTTGCATCTTCATTAATTAGTCAAGTGACATTGAACAGATTTCTCAGACACTCCTCACATGATGACACAGTGAGAGCGTTTAGTTTTAATCAAATACAGTTTTTTACATGACTGCACAGTTCTTGTATGCTTATCCCATGTTAAACACAGAGGAAGATAGAAAAACACAGAGACTGACAAAACTTATATAAATGATTAGGTGGGGCTGAATTTGGCAGTGAGTGAGGGACTTTCCATAGCCCTCCTACACTCTGCAGGACATTTAAAGCTCTGGGGTTGCTGCTTTAGTGAGATTTGTTTGGTTGGAGAAGAATTATTCAGGTACCACGACAAACAACAAGATTATGATTTTGTTTAGTTTTACAAAACTATCAAGACTCTAATGACTTTTTTTCCCCTGACACTTATACTTTCAAAACAGATTATTAATACCAAAGGAAAATTCTTCTTATACACAATACTTGTGTACTGAATGGTGTAAATGAAAGACGGAGTGAAGAGTTGTTTACCTGTGAGCAGCAGTTTTGTTCTGGTCTCTCTTCTTCTGCTTCCTCTCTCCACTACTGGAATCCAGAGAAGCTGCTCCCACTACCAAAGATGGTTTCATGGAGCAGGGCTCATCCTTTAGCCTCTGGGTGGGGCGGTGGATTGGGGCACCCAACAGTGGCCCCTCGCTCTCCCCTCTGGACAGACATTCATAGCTTTGGTCTGCAAGGCATTCTGGATAGAGGTAGTGGCCATGTTGGGGCTCTACAGCCTGTGCTTGTGAGGGCTGATCTAGGTCACCTATAAAGCTATGGTAAGGCTCTGTGCTGGCCATGGACTGGTGGAAGTAGCCATCACCAGGCACCATTGTCTCTTGGGGAATACTTCCAGAAAGTCCTCCATCTTTGCTGCAGTGCAAGACCTCAAGCCCCGTGCTGTCATAACTTACGTTAACCTTCACATTGTGCATCAACTGTCCCTCTCGCTTGTGGTGGCTTTCATACGAACCACCGAGACAAAACCCTCGTGCAATCTCTTCACTGCAAAACATTCCTTCTGAAAAACAGTAACTCTCCTCTTCCTTCAACGATAAAGCACATTCTCTCACCTTCTTCACACTACCAAGGCTGTTCTTGCTCACTGTCTTCAATGTGGAGTAGTGGTTCACAGACAACTCTGTGCTTCCTGAGTAACTTCCCCTTGAGCCCCACGTATCAAGTCCAACTTCATCCCCGACTTTCACAGCTTCACTGATTATTCTTCGCCCATTGTTGTGGTGGTAGCGGTGATGGTAGTTGTATGGGGCGGGTCGCGCAATTTTGGTTCTGCCGATGGGACCGCCACAGAAGCTGGCCAGGTCCAGCTCCCCTGTTGCCAAGGTAACAACCACAGGGCTGGTTTCTGATTGGCTGGTCCCATACGAGCCATAGGGTAACTGATAATAAGACTGGGAGCCCATGGCTTGAGCACCCTTGTCACATTTTGAGGATTTCTCCAACTTGTTTGTTGTGGATGTGGACTCGGAGCGGAAGTAGTCCTCCAGCTGAGCCAGCTCTTCCTGCAGTAAAGAGGTCATGACCTCCAGATCCGAGGGCACCTTGACATCTTGTTCTAACGGTGAGGGTGGAAGGGATGAGCTTGGAGAAGACTCGGTCGTCGACACAAATGAAGACAAATCAACTTTTTCCGTCATCCAATCTGAGTGACCATCACCTATAAAAATTTAAAAAAATATATGAATCATGCAGTAAATGAGTAAAGCAATCCAGTTTTTCATTTAGATGCTGCTACAGAATGGCTTACAAGTCAACTAAAATTCAGGAAAAAAGCTTAAATCACACATGGTTGAGATGGTAAATAGCAAAAGTTTTTTGTTAAAATTAACCAATAACGCCGAAAAATCCAAGTGAACAACTAACCGATCATCTGAAAATGATTGAACAGCATCGTCTGCATTCGAAAAATATCCACTTAGCTGTACTCACTGTACGACATTAGCCCCGTGCTGCACTGCGGCTCCGACCTCGGGATGTGGAAAAATAAAAAAGCGTCTTGGCAAAACTCACCAATTAAGTGCTGCCTCTCCACTGGCTCCGCCCCCGTCCTTGGCCGTGATTGGCTGTGGCTAGCCTGTCGGAGAAGGGGAACGTCGAGCTCGTCTGTGGAAATGGGAGGAATTTTCCTGCGAAGGATCGATGCCGCCATTGTATCGTCTGCTTCGATCAAATTGTTCAAAAGCACAAATTGTGCACTGGGTGGATGAAAGAGTTGTGAAAACACCTGAAGACCTGTTTACAAAAGGGAAAATTAGAAGAAATTTCAAAATTTGACCAAAAAAATATTAGCCTTTAAATCCACTATTTTAAAATTAAATACATTAAATGGCACTCCAAAATATTGCAAAAAAATAATTTTACTGTAGAGTTATTTACTGTGTAAACTATTTTTAATTTATTTATTTTAGAAGTTTCTGAACTAATTTAATTTCTCATCTGTCACCTCATGCTGTGAACCTTTAACTAGTTTCATTTACACTACTGAAATTTACAATTAATCATATGCAAAATGACAACTTCACAAACTTTAAGCAACAAAAAACATAGGGAGCAAAATACAGCCTAATAGAGAAAATAAAACCCTTTATATTACTTAAATAACACTACAGTGTTACTTTAATATTACTTAACAAAACTAAAATAAAACTATGATAGCAGATGACTGAAAGTTTATTTTTAAACATTTTAAGTTATGAAAAGATATTTATTGCTGTTACAATATTTATAAAGCTGAAAAAATTATAATGAGCACACTACATTCATACATGGTAGAATAGTAACTCAAATAACAGTAATAATGGTTCAGATGTTATAAAATCACGAAAACACACAACTATATTTCATAAAATAAGCTTAGTTTGTGTTGATTTGTTTGTTACTCTGAGGAAAGTGGTATTTCCTAACTTTTCCCTGTCAGTCCATTAGAAGCGTCACTTACCCCATAGTTTCTGAATAGTCTTGTAAAGTGCGTTGCAGGAGCAAAGCACACGGAGCTTTATGGCGGAGAAGGAGACAGTCACAGTTTTAAAAAGCCATATTTCCCTTTAGGAAGTCAGGGACTCTTCATGAAGTGCTATTTCGACGAACAGACAAGCAGACAGAAAGTTTTTAAATCCGCTACTTCTGCAACTCCTAATGCCCGGACCTGATCACAGCGCAGCGGATCAATGCGCACTTTGTGGAGTTCAGCCGGCCCTTACGTCATGGACCTGGGGACTTTCCCGGTACCCAGAGACCCGCACCGAATCCACCTCACACCGTCTGCTTGCTTCACTGCACCTTAGGACGATTCACCTCACTCTGCTCCTTACAAAATAATACAACAAAAAACGCAGCTTAATTTGACAAAAAATTAACCTAAACTATTAAAACAAATTTAATTTGCAATGGCATTGCGTTCACTGTCTGCTAGAAAAACTGATAAAACAACTTTTAGATCTAAAAAGTCATAGAAAGAAAACAGTCGGTGACGGAAGACTCGGTTCTGAACTTTAAGTAACCTATAAAGTCTAAAACTCCCTGTTTAAAGCGTTCAGTCGCAGCGTAAATATTAAAATAATAAGACAAAACCCGTCTTTAACCCTAATCTCGTGTTAAAAAGGAAACACAGCCCGCAGTTTGGCGGATATTTTCAGATGACTGTGAAATGGGTACTAACTTTCGGTGCGCCTCAGCGGAAGGATATGCTGTTGCTGTTGGAAGGTGTAACTTTAGTTGCAGCCCTGTTGCATCAGATCCGCAGGGGATTCGCTGAACGCTGTAACAATGTGGCCACACCATTGGTTTAACCGGGGAACTTTTCTATTTCTATTGGCCTGCTATGAGTCTTCCACTGATTACAAATCATTACACTTGAGGACCAACCTGGGACTGAGAGTGGATGTGAGACATGAGTGGAGGAGTAGCGTGGGGAAGAAAACCCACGGCCTTCTGATGGGTCAATGTGGGACAAATACACACTATAAATCAGTGACAGCCGGGGAAGAATTTATTTTAATACACCGTTTTATCACTCTGCACCGTTGAGTGTATGAATGCAATAAGTAAACAAAGATTTTCCTTACAGAAACCGAAATAAAGTGACTTGGAAAATAAAATAAAACTTTTTATTGACCTTTTAGATCCTGCAATCATATTTCAAGAAGATCACTGAAATCACAGTATATGATGTCTAACAGTTAGAAATGTAATTCATTGTTTTGGAACCAATTTTGTCAAAGTGTAATGTATTATAAAATAAAACATATAGATCTGCAGTGCAAATAACTCTGTGTGTGTGTGTGTGTGTGTGTGTGTGTGTGTGTGTGTGTGTATATATATATATACAGAGAGAGAGAGAGAGAGAGAGTTGAATTAAGCTCAACTTTCTAATTTATTTTTTTCACAAAGAGTAAATATGGAACTTTATCAGTTACTCTGTTATTTAATCAAATATAAATATCTTCAATTAAACATGTATTTCTTTGGCAGAGAAATTCAGTCATCAATATCTGGCCTAGTATTGTGACAGTAAATACTTATATTACAGTATTTAATTTACTATTGTGTTTTCTGGGTGGAAGTGTTTAACAAGAAATCTGCATACACACATACACAGGTACACACACCAAAAAAAAGTTGCTGTTGTAATTTGTAACATGCATTGGCAGAGTCTTACCTTGAACCTTTGACAATCGTCTTCATCACATGTCACGGTAATAAAGCTCTCAGTGGAGGTATTTGCATCTAAATCTGAAAACGTGAAAAGACAGATTGAATTGTGAATACCAATAATCAAAATGATTTTTTAACTGGAGACGTTGTGTTACATTTTATAATATGGAATAACTGACATTAAGAGGCCATTCACAGAAAAAGAATCCATACATGACGCCTCTCTCTATCTCTGTTAAAACTGTTACCTTTTAACAGATTCCTGAAGGCACAAACGTCATTTATTTGCCCACTGTAAATATTTTAGTTGTCATAGTATTACTACTGTTTTATCAGCAGTTTATTACTGTTGTTGTGTGACATATGTTACTATGCATTATTACAAATTTAAATACAGTGATAGTGACTAGAGAAAACAAGCCGAAACCTCCAGTTTTTCCAAAAGACTGCACTTCATTTGACAGCAGGATTAGATTAGATCACAAGTTGCACAATATTTAATCAAATTAGTTAAGTTGAAAGTGCATGTAAGAAATTAAGATATATACAAACATAAATGTAAATATAGGTGAGTATTAGTATATTTAGACATGTGTACTACATATGTACTATATGTAAATACAAGCATATTAACTTACATATGCACACTGTTGCCCATAAACCTAGAATAAATTTTTTTTACCACTTCTAATGAAATGATTGAGACAATATGATATATTTTTGATAGATAAAGTAACTGGGTCTCTGTATGTTATCATTACCTGGTCAAAGGTGATTACTGATGTGTAGAAATATGAATAAAAAGAGGAATATGTTTGAAAATAAAAACATTCCAACTCTATGGGCAGCAGTGTACATATGTCTTGATATATGCATTGTTTTTATTATTTATTTATTTATTATTTATTTATTTGTTCATTTATAAAACAATCTGAGCTCTGGATACTTTTTAAGGGCAACTTTCATTCTCATTTAGTGAGCTATTAAAATTACACATTTTCATGAAAAATATTTGACAGGTCGTGTGTTTTAAATGATTTACATGTTTCTGTTACAGTAATAAGTGAAAAAAGGTGTCACGTTATGTTACTGGGAATTACTTAAGCTTTCTGTATAGATATTACTAACTGGACATGAAAAACACCCTTCTATAATGAAAATTTGATTTAGTCATTTAGTTTTATTCTAAGTTTTGGCATCAGATCTTAGCATAAAAACTACTTGTAAACAGTGAAACAAAATGTGTTTTTTAACTTCTCCTCCATGTTACCATCACAGTGAAAAGCAAAAGGACTAACTCTGATCCCACACTGAGTGAAACACACAGATGGTGTACTAATGTTTGCAGACAGTGGTAGTAATACTGCTGTTCGTTGCTGAAAGCAATTCAAACTAACTAATGTGTGTGTAAAGCAAGTTTTTTTTCTCTCATAATCCGTCTGTGTCTGCTTGAGAATTGTCTTTAATGAGATAATAAAAATATGTTATACTTCTACAAGTCACAGATTGTGTCCAATCAGATGTGTTTAATCTCTGTCTGCACATGCTGTCACTCTCATGGTGCTTCTTGTAGCTATCCCTAAGGCGGCTTGTTTGGCTTGACGGGTGGCTGTGTGACAGGCAGGACGTGTGGAGGTCAGACAGGACGGCTGACACCCAGTGTGTCCCGCTGCCCTCATTAGTAAAACCAGAACGACTCTGCTCCCTGGCTGGAGCTCTACCTATCCACTGCTTCGGCGACGAACCAAAAGCTGATTGAAGCAGCCAGGTCTTCCTGTTGCTATAGTAATAGGCAACACTGGCTCACCCCTCTCAAAAACATGTTTTGGCAACCCTATAGCCACGGGTTTACGGCCTCCCCCTCAGAGCTCTACACCCCCATTGTTTACAGTGTTCGTCTTGCTATTTTGCAGACAGTGCACTTTTTTCTAATGCATGATGCGCCTTTTTAGTCACACATGAATTTCTAATCATCCTGGGTCGCAGGATCAGGAAAAGTTGTGGCAATATGTGCAATTCCTCTGCAAAACATTTGTATTTAATCTGTTTTATAACCTATAACAAATCAATCAGGATAAATTATTGAATGAAATAATCCCTCTTCACTTTCTGCAATGTTTTTCCAAGTGTTTCATCTCATTTAAAAGTTGTTGTTTTTGTTGTTTGTTTTTTTTTTTTTTACAAGGAATAGAAATCATTTATCTTAAGTGGGCACAGTAAATCAACCATATATTAATTTATAGTACAGTTAAGTGGGATTTCTGTATTTTCACTATTGCATGTTTGCTTAACATCAGATGAGAGTCTGGAGGCTTGAATAAATAAAATACAGATATTATGAATATTATCTGCTTTAAAATAGTATCACATTTATGACATTTGCCTCCTGTACTGTACATTCATATTTACAGTAGAGTCTGCAGGATTTCAGTGTTGTGTGCAATAGTGAATGTACAATGAATTCCTTCACTTGCAGGGTTTTTCTCCATTGCGGCAAAATGATTGCTTGCTTTTTGTGCAGTATTGCCCTCCATCTGTCCGTTTGTACTGTACAAGCAACCAGGAGCCCCTCTCCAGCAGAGCATCGTGGGATGGGAAGTGCCTCCTTCAAAGACGCAGGCGGCCATGCACTCCTCTACTATGGCACATTGGTATCAGTTACACCATAATTTCATCACCAGCAGCTCCCTGTGAATCCTGCTTACATTAACTTTTTACAGGGATTGGCAGCGCAGACGCGGGGATGCATAGCAGTGCCAGAACTTCAACCCATTTAGATGAAGCCTCCTATTGAATACTTGGTTTCAACATATTGTTATTTGTTGATGAAGTGTTGTATTTGTATGAACAAATGGTATAAATAGTGAAGAATCCCTCCAGTTACTGTGAGATTACATTGAAAAAAAAAAGGCAAGGGGATTAAAAAAACAAGAGGATGGGGAGACTTCAAAGTGGCAAAGTGTGCAGAGCTGTGTGTGAATGATGGCTGGTGTATTGTTTTGATAAGTGTTCCCCTGAGGAGCACATGTGAAGGAGCATGTCACTTTTTCCTCTTATCTCTGCGATAGGGAGCTGGGCAACGAGGGGGAACATCAAAACAGTCATAATTACAGTGTTCATGCAACAATGTTGCATAGCAGTGGGCTCACACTCATGAGCCCAAACACACACAAAAGCATGACTGCAAATTAATTAATTTGGTTTAAACATGAATCTAAATTAACATGTTAGACCCTGAGATGGAGATGATAATCACAGTACACAGGGAAACATATCAAATATAGACAATTTAATCTAAACCCCATGATACACACATCTTTCATTTGAGTGCATGTTAGAAACACAGCACGATGTAAAATTTCCATGTGTGTTTACTGTGAAACTCAGACATCAATTAATAATACATTGTTTCTGCTTAGAAATGTGAAGCACAGAGGCCACATAAATAAAGATGAGTTAATTAACCCATTACTTTGACCATGAATATCTTTTTATTTAGATGATGCAACAATCACTGTTTATTAAATCTGCTTTATTTTGACTGTTGAGCTTTCAAATATCACACACAAAATAAAGCAGGAACATCGTATGCTATATTTCCTGTATTGTAATAATTGATCAAATTGTGACATTTATCCAAAAACTTAATTCTTTCTGTAAATCCTCAGTGCAACAGTGAAGTGTTTTAGGTTGTTTTTTTTTTTTACAGTGAGATTAGGAGTGAAGGTTTTTCACATCAGATTTAGACTTATACATTCACACAAAAATCATGATGGAAAATATAGGAATTTTACAATTTGATATGTCAAATTTGAGAAGTATAGTATTAAGTGTTTGGTGCATTGATTTTTACACAACATGAATAGTGCTAAAGGATTATTGTTAATAAGAAAAAGGCATTCTACTATTTGAAGTTATTATTTTTAAAGATTTGTTTTGCTTCTTTGTTAAAAAAAACTTTAAAAAATAATCTTTCCATTCTCTCACAGAAATAAATTATAATATAAAGCATAAAAGAAATGTCATCCCTGTTCAGCTCCTGATGCTCAGTAAGAGGGGGATGAAAGTAGATGTTGCTCTACATTAAAGCATCTCAAGCAAAAGAGGTCCAGAAATACTGGTTCATAAAGAGTTAACTGGTACTAAAAATCAGATACAGTGTTTTCCTCCTCTGATAGAAATGGCACAAGTTTTTATTTATTTTGTTTTGAAATGCTTGTAAAACAATTCATTATTTTTTACACTTTATGTTAGAGCCTAATGAATTCAGTTTAATACTAAGGATGTGAGAAATATCACATACATCCAATATTACATCATGTAAAAAAAATCAATTCTCAAAAATGTGTGCAGAGATGTTTTGTTTTTTTTTTTTTCCATTGTTTTTAATCCAACCAAACCACCACTCCACCATTAGATAGTGCAACTGTCATCAAAGTGGCAAAAAGTCAGGCTCCTGATATTATACGTAATCCTTGCTTGTTAGTGATGTCATATCATACTGGCTTGCACAATAAATAAAAGCACTTTAGCGATTAAAAAGAACCATGCAAAATATGACAAAATCAAATATTCAGATCATATGTAAAGGTGATATTTTTGCTAACCTCGCTTGCTGTTTTGGAGTACATGTATTGCAATATTGAGATATATTGCACAGTAACCCCACAATAATGATATGTTAAAATATTAGTTGAGTTTTGCCAATATGTAGTCATGGTTTGACACAATTTGGATTAGAGTCTGCATCTAACAGATAAGTTTAACATTTGGTCTTTAGAGATAATGCCTTATTAGGTGTTGTTACACATTCGTTATTTATTCTTTTTTTTTTTTTTCCTTAAATCTGACCTTCAAAAGCAATTAAAACCCAGTATCAGACTTGAATGAGTGATATGTACATAAGAATTCACATGCTGTTATTTGTATTGAATCATGAGGACATGTGAGGTGTATGGATTTTGACAGGTGATCCACCAGTGACTGTAAATTGACAAAAAAGATGTGACTTCCCATTTCATGGCAGGAATGCTGATTTGTGTTGTTATATCCTCATAAATGTATTAAATCTCTGAATCCCACACAGCGCGGAGCACAGCAGATGAGTTTACACCCAGAGAAACCCACATTACTAGATTACTGTTGTCTTTCTCAGGGTGTTCCACCACAGTTGCTCGTAACAATGTTGTGGTTGTGGGAGAGTGTACCAAGCCATCCCAGCGATTTCAAGTCATTGTGGTCTCATTACAGCAGGCTGTTGGTAATCCTTTCCCTTTGATCTGGGAGCTGAAGGGAGCTGTGTTTTACTGCAGTTCAAACAATGTTCTCCCTACTCCCTCAGCACCTCCACCAGGAGCCCTGTGGTGGCAGAGGAGCCACAGCCACCACTGTGTGTTTGAGAACAGACAGAAGAACTCAACCATGGGGGCTGGTTTGTTTTCCAGCTGAATGCAGGTGGAACGGAAACACAGATGAAGGTTTAGTGGTGGCGCATAAGTCAATCAGAGGTTAAACAGGAGCGCTTCTCCGCTGGAGGCCACAGCAACAGGGATCAGATCAGATGCTTTCAGCTTAAGTCAAGTCAGAATATTTTATTCATGCCTCAAGGGACGATTCAAAGCAGGCAACTCCACAGACAACAACAGAGCACAGAATATCATTCACACAGTACGCATAAAGACAGCAAGGAAAAAGATGGAACAACAGTGAACATCATAATGCAGCCCTCTGTTCTCAAAAAGATGCATTTATTGAGTCATCATCATCATCATCCATAAAATGTATTATATATATTTATTATGATGGTTTATTTTTAAGATGTGTAAAATAATTCTTGTTTTATGGTACTCTTTTGCATAAACATATTAAAATTCAAACTATTCCACATGAAAATATTTAGAAATGACTTGTGTTTGATTGACTTGTGTATTTATACATTATCATGTATCCCACAATGTTTACATTATGAAAAATGTATAATTTTACACAGTGTAACAGCTCATTTCACATGGTCACCTGTTAATGGCATCAAATTCTTTTATAAATGTCACTGCAGCTATTTCATTTTGGTTTCAATGCTATAATGTTATAATGTAATGAAAAATTAAATAAAATTATTATTTGTCCCATGATACTCCCATACTCCCATGATCCCACACTGTTTCATAACATCACCTCTCCTATGTAAAAAATTAAAGATACAAAGTAACAGCAAAACAGAAACAATTATGAAGGGGAGAAATGAAGTGGACTGGAGTTTAATTAATGGTTGTTCATAGTTATGTTATCATTAATGAATAATTACCTGAAAATAGGAATAGCTGTGTGTTTATTACCCTAAAATATGTGTGTTGTCTGTGGGACATCTATACGCAGCCCATCATGTTTCTACAGTAGCTCATAACTAAGTCCTTTTTTTTTCTCTTTATAGCAGGTCACAGTTAGTATTAAGGTGCATTACTGACACTTTCTGGAATTGAGTGTGGAGCAGCATTAATACCCACTTAACAACAAAATCCAGAGTGATGAGGGTAAGGGTGTAATCTGCAGCTTTATCAATAGAGTATAATACGCTAAGTCTTTACAGTGTAGTATTAATAGAGGTTATTGTTCTAATGTCACGTCACAGATTTTAGTCAACGTGAAAAATAAATATATCTCTGACCACAGCTGTTCTGTAAGAAGCCACTGGAATAACAGCACCTGTGATTGAGCTAGTATTGTAGTCTTACAGTATTACTCATGCACTGTCCATAAATATGAGTTTGAGATACGTCTACTTTTTGCAAATGTTGCACTTCTTACTCCATCACTTTTGTCTGACAGATTTAGCTTATATTACACTCCATAAAAAATGTTTTATAAAATGTATTTGAATTATTTGTAATTAGTAATATTTTAATCACATATCAATATTTGACACCAGAAGCAACATTTTCCAATTCAAACTGATTTGAGTAGATAACTAAATAAATGAACAGACACATACATACATTTAAACAACCAAATCTTGTTTATTACCTTTTATAATCTACTAAAATTATTTGTTTTGTAAATAAACAGTACTTTCAGCTACATTTTAGAAGAATAGTAAAGTGATAAATAAATATCCTTGGTCAAAAATAAACAGACCAAGTTAAACTGCCATAAAATCTTGAGTGCCATACCATCTACAATGATAAGAGCAAAAAAACAAAAATGGTACCCCTTTCCCTTTCACTTGCTTTTCAGTCATAAAGATGCTGAATTTTGTTTAAATTGTCTTTCTGCATTGCAGTTCATGAATGGGATCAGATGATGCTATCTGTATCACTTTTTTTAACCCCTAATATGCAAAAGTGGTCTGTAGTTCACTGTAATTTATGTCACCAGAGTGTTTATTAGCTACTTTATCAGACCTAGACTCATTCATCTAAGCTCTCAAACCCATTACTTGGTGGAGTGTCGTTTGGCGACTCCGCTTGGTGATAATAGGCGTATTAATGTTGTCATTAGCTCCGGTGTTCATACTAGCCACAATGTGTTTGGCATTTAGGTGGTATCTAGGCTTCAATTTATCATTTTTTAAAAATATAAATCTCTTGTCCACTGGGGCAAGCAATGCGGTCTCATCCTTGTCATCCTTGTCCTCTTCTATTATTTATTGGCCTAATGTTGCCTCTTCCACTTGTTCAGTGCATGAATGGTTTGCTAGAAACTCATGTCCTGAGAAATGTTCTGTGTTGCCAGGAGTGTAAAAATAAAATTTGATTAAAACTATACCTACCGATCGGGCATTTCACACACCACTTAGTAAAAATTTTAACATGAACAAGCCCCACTTCCCCCTGCCTGACCTCTGACACTCCCCTCCTCTCACCTGACGCACAGAGTGGAGGCAGAGGCATAGGTGCGTTCCGCTTCCGTGTGGCCATGGACCCCTCCCTCAGCAATCAGACACATCATCCACCTGCTGCAGCTCCTTTATCATTAGGAGAGAACAACAAGCAAGCAAATAAAATAACATGCACAATGTACCTTCTGTTGGCAGAAACATTAAAATATTAATATGTAAACATCAAACATACAAATGTGCATTAAAGATGGCATCTTATGGCTATAAGAGGTAACTGCACTTTGTGCAAATTGTAGATGTATTCTTCTATGAAACTGGTACCTAAAAATAGGACAGAGGGGCTAAAAATTCAAACAACATGTAGACTACTGTTATGAAGCAAGTTTGGAAGCACTTTGGGTCTATTTTAAAAATAAATATTTACTGAGATAAAAGAACAACTATTTTTCAGATAAAACACATTTTTCTATTATTTTTATGCCA
>JAPTGW010000006.1:3606077-3618146 GCA_029814545.1 Apogonichthyoides opercularis
AAGAAGTCACATGGCACACTGCTGTGTCTAACATGTAGCTCCGCCCACCTTCTCCAGCCTCAATTTCACTCATTTCTTCCATCAATTACTACAGTACTGTGGCAGCAAAAAGGACAAATAATGCATTTAAGTATGCGCCATATATCACCACTGTGGCAACAAGACGCTAATGAGTTCATGTAACTGTATCCATGAGTGCCCCTAGTACAAATGCTAACATTTGATTGGCTCTGTAGAAATATACAAAAACCTATATTCCGTGCCACAGTTTTGTGGCAGTAGCCACTGCCTTAAAATTTTTCCTGTCTTCTTGTGAATAATTGTGACAATGCGATTTATTCCTGACAGATAAAGTGTAACTGAGTAGACTCCGTATGTAAGTATTACCTTGTCAAAGGTATTTACTGATGTGTAGAAATAGGAATAAAAAGAGGAATGTGTCTGAAAACAAAATTATTCCAGCTTTATGGGCAACAGTGTACAACAAGTTTAATGCAAAAAAAAAAAGCTAATTTGAAAGAAAAAAAACATTATCTGTAACTTCATTATAAACTGAATAATTATTTACTGAAATATTGAACTGTTGAATTTACGTCAAAGTAACAAACACCCATCTAAATAAGAGTAACTAATTCATAAGTCCGGAATAAAACATCAAACTATTGAAAAAAATCTAACTGGGAGAAAGTGACCTATCATTTTCCCTGCAAGTCCTGGTAAGAAGTCTCTCAAAGCCAAGTTCTATGGATTCCCACCGTCTGGAAAACAGCCTAAACCTTAGTAAGCCTCTGCCTCTACCTGTCTGTACCATCATATGGGCACTTTATTATTTTAAAATAGTGAACCTATCCCTGAACTATAACAAGATCATTCACTACTCATGCATGTGTGTATAAGCGTGTATTGATTTAGTGCTTCCTGAACGTCCTGTTTTTCTGTCTGAGGTTTTTACATAACTGTGCCTTTCACATCAACAGTACCTGGATATTAACCCTAAAACAATCTGTTTTGCTTAACGATAAGCCTTTCAGCTTGGCATGGATTGCTGCTGTTAACCATCTTCTAAATAAAGCTCTGCTGTACCCATCAGGAAAACAAAAGCAGCCTGATACTAGCAGGTGTTTACAGAAAGGCACTTTTTGTTTCAGTACAACAGACCACCTGACAGAGCCGCCTCACTGCTGCGATATTAATCGCCAACTGATGCAATTTAACTTCTTGGGGAGCTGCTAAAGCTTTCAGTTGCCAAGCAATACTGAGATAGCTGAGTGCTGCTTAAAGAGACAAGGAACTCTAAAGCTGGGCTCTGGGTTCTGGGCTCTGCTCAGACCAGTTTACCTCAGACTGGTATGCTTTAAAATGTCAGACGGCATCGACCAGCATCTCATAGATAGATTGTGGTCAATCACACTACCGATTTTCATGTGGATACACACCAAGAAAAAAAATAAGTAACTGGACAAATTGGGCAAAATGCTACATGTTCAGGCAACATTTGCAAAACAGATCAATACGGTTCTCAGCCAACAGCAATTTCTTCATGCAAGGGTAAATTATTTTCAGCCTGAAAGCACAGTGGTTCTGGAATCATCATATTGTACAAAATAGTCCCATTTCAGTGTCACAAAAATGATGATCTAAACTTAACTGTAGTTGTTTTTTTGTCCAATGGCAAGGTATCACAATATTAATTTGGATAAATCATTAATACAACCATTTAAAAAAAAACAAAAAAAAAAAAAACACCATTTCCTTTAATGATACAGTTTTTTGTTTTTTTTTTTACATCGCAATTAAGAAGAATGAATTGTCTATGAAGGCCACACATTTATTAAAAAAAATAAATAAAAAATCTAAATTCATGTTGTGGATATTTAGTGCAAACCATCCCATTTCTTTAAAAGTTTACCTGCCCAGAAACATTTCTGATTAATACTAACAGAGCACAAGTCATAATGACTGGAGATGAGCTGGAAAACACAGCTGGAAGCATCAACACAGCTTCAAATGGGCAGTGACCCCAGAATGCAATGCTCCTCTGTTTCCCATTGTGTTTGGGAGACACCTATTCTCAGTGCCTGCAGACATCCTGACAACTGAAGCTATTCTGAGCCTTACACACGACGTGATGATTCAATTATTTAAGACCTAAACCTGTGGGTGAGTGCAGAAGAGCTGGGGGTGGACTCAAGAAGTATTTAGCTTGGATATGCAAATTAAATCCTCACAACACATTGGGTACACTGCAAATTATGTAGAAAAACTGCACTATATATGGATATTTGGGAAAACAAAAGCTTCAAATACAAATATGTGATGGTTTAACTAGAAATTTTCAAAAGAAAGAAAACATAAATTAGCAAAAAAGGCCACAGTGTACAAATGCAAAACAAAGCAAATGACTAGAAACCACAAATAGGTATGAAGTACTTGATTCGTTAGAATAGAAATAACCTAAACTCTGGTGTTGACTTGGTGGTTTTTGTTCCTTTCAATCAAACATGTCAAGACTCTTTCACTCCAACTTCCTTAGTTACATTTTTTTAAGCCTTTCCCACAATGCAAGCCGTCCTTTGAGTAGACATTCAATATCCTGCAGCATTCTTTGGTATCACTTGCAATTCTTTGAAACTGTCGTTTCATAAAACAGTGATGCTGTCTGCTGTGTATGAAAGCGTGGACTTTCAAACCAGTATGACGAGACTGGTAATGAACGTATACTGTACCCACTTACACTGACACTATTGAGAGGTGTTAACCTTCACTAGCTTTACAATTTGATTCAATAAAGAGTCACCTGTCAAATGCACAACAATTCTGGATACATCCAAGTGTATCAGATGCTCTTTTTTCTATACTACTGCAACTGGTTCCTTTTCCGTCAATTAATATTAAATA
Organism: Apogonichthyoides opercularis; assembly: GCA_029814545.1. NCBI lineage: Eukaryota > Metazoa > Chordata > Actinopteri > Kurtiformes > Apogonidae > Apogonichthyoides > Apogonichthyoides opercularis. The sequence goes on from JAPTGW010000006.1 coordinate 3,608,976, forward strand.
GCTGTTTTCTGAAAATGCGTTAAAAAAACCCAACTCCAATAGTCAATAATATGAACTTCTGTGTTTTACAACACTAGTATATGTGTTATACACTTCAATACACACTATGATACTTTACATATAGAGGTGTGACTGGTCACCGGCAGCACCACTCAATTTGATTAAAACATCCACATCTCAATACATCTTTGAAATGAGAAATTTTAGTATTGTGCTGCTTATATGAATTGAACAGCCCAATACACAGTGATTCCTGTACAAATGCTGCAAGATAAATGCACATTGTAATATAGTACACATTTGAGGTTTATGCGCCACCATATAAAAAACATTCTCAAACTATGATATGCTACATTGATTTTTTTTTTTTTTAAATGTACCCCTGAACACAAGTAATTTTCTGTCAATGAAAAATGTAGCTTCCTTGACAAACTGCCAAAAACAACACTCAGCAGTAGAACTTGGTGATCCTCAGGCTACCTTGTGTAGTCTAGTCAAACAGTGAGAAACAATCATGGCCACGGGTGATGAACAGAAAACAAACATACAACCTGTGGTTGAAACCTCCTTTGTCGAGTGAAACAGTCAATAAACTTTAGTAAATATCCAACTGTCCATTTTATTACTATACATTAGGTGGATCAATAGTGAGTTTTTAAATATCAATAGGAAAAAGCCTAAATCATAATCAACTAAATTAAATTCAACACTGCAAGAAATGTACTTTTTGAATTTATTAAAAAGCATCTGATTGTTAAACTGAACTCCCAAAACAAAGAATAAACACCTAACTGAATAAATTAACTAATAAATAAATCTGGAACTGTACAACCAACCAACAACCAAAATCTAGATGATTCCTGGTGTGTTTTTCTAGCTGTACATATTCATCACCAGCCACTGTCAGCACCAAGTTCAGCCAGTGGCACTAGTTTGTGTAACATCTTATAAGTACAGATTAATTGATTCATCTGTCTATATCTTACATTTATCTAATGAAGATCGTCTACATATGTCAAACAAAGGAAATGGCAATAAACACAAGAATATGAAAAAAGCTTTTACAATTATTCCAATTATACACAAACATCTCTGACAAAAAGGAAGAGAATTTGCAAGCTGAACAAAAAGACTAAAGTTGAAATATAGTAGGAAGTAAAGTAAGGCATCTGATCAGCCTTTATGCACTGTGAATGCACACAAAGCACAGGCTGAGGTGAATGCATTTAGCAGAAGACATTATTCAGTGAACATACATTCATTAGTGTCTTTAATGAGATGAGGTGACATTTGAACAATGTACTGCCTCCACTGCACCTCTACCTAAACAGAAAATTAATTCTAAAATGTTCCCACATTTCCGTTTGACAGAATTAGATTTATGATCTGATATTTTTAGCCTGACCTTTCCTCTCCATTGTAAGGTGCCACACTCCCTCTGTGTTCTATACCAGTGAGCCACACCTTTCCATATTCCCTCCAATGCTGCTCCTCATGTAATCTGACATGTCAGAGCTGTGAAGCCTTTTCTTCAGCCTACAGGTGCAGGAGCCTGAGGAGGATAACAGCCGGGGAGGTTCCCTCACTGGAGAGATGAGATGCGTTCAGGTAACAAAAAGCCTGTAGCGCTGATTGAGCTGGGAATACAACCTGGAGAGATGCTCTGCTGTCACACTTTACACCATGGGTTTGACCAGGCGTCTGCACGGATGGAAGCTTTAACACTAGGAACACATTTAAACTGATAAAGGACCAATTAAAACTTTTGTACTACATTATAATATAATAAAGGTGGCTTAAACTCAATTTATTCACTTTACACGAACACCAAAAACACGAAATAAACCTAAATAGTGCGCCTTGTTTAATTGCAACAATCACTCTAATCCAATATATCGCTCCAAAATCGGTCAGTGTTTAGCTAGCTGCCTTTATTTAGTTTATTTCATTAATTTGTTCAACTGGCGCCAACGCACCAGAATAAACAGTGTCCGTGAATGCAACCATTTCATTCCCCTGTTGTTCAAAGTGATAATAATGGAAATGTTCGGCTCGACGGGCCTACCTCTCGTTTCACGTTCCACAGTAGTTTCTCCTTGTATTCTTCCTCTGTGGAGCCCTCCATGTCTGTGTGCGTGTCTGTCCGCGGATCTGTCTCGCTGCTGCCTCTGTCCGTCCCCTGTCAGAACCTCTTTCCCTTTTTATTCCTGGTTTCCTCCTTCCCCTTCGCTCAGCTGGACTCTGACGCAGCCCGGCGGCTTCGACGGCGACGTCAGAGGATCCGCCTTCCCCACTATACTGATCAATGGAGGGAAAAGGAAGGGGAAAAAAAAAACCACTCACACAGGCCTCCCAGCATCCAGCCCCGCCTCACCCTGTAGCCTGCAGCCTCTCAGCATCCAACACACCAACCTGTGGAGCCTGAAGCCTACCAGCTATTTTTAGCATCATTTTCCCCTTCGTGGTTTGGAAAGACTTACAACCAAAGAGCTGTTCTCCTGAGGAAGGTGTGAAATGCTGGTTAAAGGGTTTGTCATTCTGGTTGATGGTTCTAATAAACCACTCAGAGCTACATTCCCAGCAGAGAAAGCAAAGAAGAACCAAACATGCCATTAAAACTGTGACTAAAGCACATGTTGATCATCATTTGCATTGATGCAGAGTGGCCCTGCTGCAAAATACATGACGTAACAGCAGTGAGAAACCAAATAATATTCTCCTCCTGCTTGTGCCTCCATGTGGGCTGACAGTGCACCTGCAGCTGACAAAAAAAAAACATGCTGCTGGAAAGTTTTCCAACATTGTAAACATGTAAAAACCTGAAATTAACCTTTTAACAGAAACGCACTCCAAGAAACCCTGACATAGGTTAAAATATTGTGCTGAGGCTCAGGATTAGACTAATAAACAAAATGCAATGTCAAAACCATGTGCTGAGGCATCATTTGAATGATCTTCTAGTTTCTGTGTTTAGTATTTGAGTAGAACAGAACCTCAACTAGCCTTCGCCCTAAGTAGCTGGGATAGGCTCCAAGCAACCCCCATGACCCTAGTAAGAATAAAGCGGGTTCAGATAATGAGATGAGAACCTCAACTATACTCACTGGCCACTTTATTAGGTACACTTTGCTAGTACCACTGTGGATTTCCTTTTGCTTCAGAACTGTCTAAATTGTTTGTGGCATAGAAAACAAAACAAAACAAAAAAAAGGTGCTGGAAAGCTTCCATATTTACCAACTGCAAATCCATGATGTGAATCTCCAATTCTACAACATCTCAAAGGTGTTCTTTTAAATTAGTATATGGTGAGTGTGAAGGCCATGTGAGTAAAGTGAACTCATTTATTATAAAGTTCAAGAAACCTTTATGAGATGGTGTGAGCTTTGTGACATGGTGTGTTATCCTGCAGGAAGGAGCCATCAGAGGTTGGTCCACTGTGGTCACAAAGGGGTGAACAGGACCTGCAACAATACTCAGGCAGGCTGAAGTGGTTCATCAATGTTTAAAGCAGCGTATGACTTTCAACAGAAAGATCAGAGTGATAGCCGAATTATCACTAATCCATTAGTCTGTCTGTGCTTACACACCTCAATCACTTTCCTCACGGTGAACAACTTCGAAGATGACTCCATCACAAACACAGTTCGCTTGTTTACATAACAAACTGAAATGTCACTCCGGCCTTTTTCGAAAATTTTGTTGCAAAGTGCATTGTGGGAATGGGGAAAAAGCAGTTTTGCTGTCTCTTTGTGAGCGCTGAACCCAAATGTCACCTTTACCGCCATCCTCCAACTAAACTCATTCTTTAAAACAACCCTGGTGGACTGGATAATTTTACGTTGTTGTGATCTGGCTCGTTTTCTTGCCAAATCTGTGAGAAACCGCTTCCACGTGGTCGCCATTCCCACAATGCACTTGACAACAAAATTTCCAAAAAGGCCTGGCCATTCTCCTTTGACCTTTGGCATCAACAAGACATTTTCTCTCTGAGACCTGCTGTGTATTGGATATTTTCTCTTTTTCAGACCATTGTCTCTAAATCCCAGAGGTGGCCATGTGTGGAATTCCCAGGAGATCAGCAATTTATGAAATACTCAGATCAGACCATGTGACATCAACAGCCACATTCACAATCACTTAAATCAGCTTTCTTGAACATTCTGAACTTGGTTTGACCTTCATCAGATCATCTTGACCATATCTACAAGACTAAATTGACTGAGTTACTGCCGTGTAATTGGCCTAATAGGGATTTATGCTAATACAGTTGAACAGATGTACCTAATAAAATGGCCAGTGAGTGTAGTCAATTTAAACATCAACAAACATGGCTCAAATGTAACCCTAACCCTACCTCTTACATGGGTTGTTAGCAGATGTTAGGAGACTTTAACAAGTAGTTCAACTATATTTCATAGTACTCTACCGGCAGTTCTACTTGTAGTGTAAATTCATGTAACTAAATGACTTATTTTGCATTTTTAAACTAACTATTGAAACCACAACACATTTTGGACCATTAAATAATGATAGTGACGAAAATAATGACTTTTCATTTTAATTATAAAACGATTACTTCTCTACTGTAAAAGAACCCCTTTTGGCTCCCTTGACTTTTATGCACATGCAGAAGGAAGGGTGTTGTTCTGTATCTTTACACACAAAGTGGTTCTAGCTTTACTTGGAAAAGAGCAGGAGAATGATTCATCAAAGGTGTCGAAGCAATCAAAGCAGTATGTGCCCTAACCACTCGGTTGTCAGGTGCCCTGGTCATTTTGTACCACCACAGTTTACGCATGTCTGCCAGCATGTCTTGTGTTCTGATGAAACAAAAATACACTTTTTTGGATGTGATGGGGTACAGTACATAGGATGGTGATGATGACGACAATGACCTGATGAACTGTACTGTGCTTATTGAGGATTTATGAATTTTGCTGGTTCTGAAAGCTCAAAGTAATTTATGGAGTAATGAACTCCACCATGTACTGCAACATTTGAATGAAAGGATGGTCGCCTCCCTAACCCCTCACAAAGCTTCATTTTTGCACCAGCAGTGGCATAAAGCACTAAGGAGGCACATGCCTTTAGTTTATCTGGCACTTTCTTCTGGGGTTCCATTGTTTTGGGGTTCTCCTAAGTGCTGTGTGCAAGATGGGGTAGATTGGCTTAGAATAAAACCTCTGTCTCTGGCTTCAGTGGTACTTCATTAACCCAGTGCATCTATAACAAGGACATTACATGAAACAAAACAACAAATGTAGCAGTAAAGTGAAACATGCCGACATAATAAATGAACAACAGCAGTGATTTAACAAGATCTTTTATCAGTTTATCTTCACATCTGGATAAAGCCATAATAGTAAGCTGCATTCAAACCTTTCAGAGGCACACTCATTCTAAAAAAGAAAAACAGATCACAAGATCTGTCCATTTCACAGAACATGTTTGGTAAATAACAGCTTGTTATGAATATTTATTTGTATGAAAAATACGATCCATAAATATAAAACATGTTCGGCTGATTCAGTGTCTGAGTGCTATGATTGTAACAGTATATCCGTTTGTCTTTGAAGAAATAGTGCACATTAGTGATTTTCTTCCAACTACTAATCTACATTTAATACAAAAAGTCAAATTCTTGGGATATTTTAGGATTTTGCTCTAGATACACTGACAATTCTTAAATTCTGAAAAACAGAGCAGTTAAAACTAATTTCAGGACTATGAAGTGTGGTGTAGTTGTATCAAGGCCACAATTTGTTTGATATAGTGGTACAGGCAGTAAGGCAATATGAAAGGCACACATATGAGCATAAACAAAAGTTCTGTTCTGAAATCCAGGGTGTTGTGGTTGGAGAGTGTCTTTTTGTGGTCAGTGTCCCAATGGCCGGTCGTCGTATGTGCTGTACCTCTTGACATGGATTCTCCGGACGCGTTCACGGAGCTCAGAACCACAAGGGCCCTCCTCCTCCTCGCTGTGAGAGCCACAGTTGTTGTAGCTCCGTCGAGTGGCCTCGAGCAGGGAGTTATCAGGCACCGGCATCGTCTCGTACAGCAGCGTGTTCAGAGTCTCCTCGTAGATGCGAGCTTCAGGAAACTCCACCTGAGATACAACATGACAGAGAAAACCATGAGTAATGCTTCTGTATTATTTATTTACATCGCATTATCCTAATTAGAGCTGCAGCTATCAATTATATTTTAAATCAGTTAATCTATAGATTTTTTTTTTGATTCGGTTAAACCATTATTTGAATAGCCGAAAAAAAATGTTAAAAATGTGAGAAAGACCCGTCTGAAAATGATAAACAACTTGTCCTTTATTCCAGAACCAGCTGAAACAACAACCACAAAAAAGTAAAAGGATATATAAAAAATATCTGTATAGAAATAACAACAATAATAACATAATGTGCCTGCATTTGAAAACCCTTGGCCTTCAGTCCATGCCAGGGTTTCCTTATCATTGACTATCTGCTTCCAGACAAAATTGATATTTAAAAGCTAGAAATAACTTCTAGCCATGACCCAAAATAAATAACATAGGCAGTAACACATTAGCCAGTCCAAACACAGGCTGGCATACTGAAAAAAATACTAATGTCCAGAGGCAGTCAAACACCGATTAATAAATAAGTGTAAAACAGTGTAAATGCTCAGAAGTTCAAAATAAACCCAGTCTAAACATAGAATGTAAATATACTAATTCCTTATTAAAAGGAATTAAAGGCAGGAATCAGGGCATGAAGCACCAGAATAGGAAAAAAAAACAAAACTTCCTTTGTCAGTTGTCTCCTCTCTGTCCACATCAAAAGACAAAATGTAGACATGAAATGATGCAGACTCCCTGTTGCTGTGGAAAATTTAAACCAACATATCATTGTTGTGGAAGCTACTACACTTCTTCTATGATGAGCCATGATGTAGAGCAGAATTACATCAAACAGAAACTTAAAAGCAACCAGTAACAAAAGCCATCAAACCTAAATTTAACCTCATGCATCTCTAACAAGAAAAAAGAAAAATGTGAGATTAGTCAGAATCTCAGGGCAGATTTTCTACAGCTGTAAACAGAGTCAAGGTGAGATGCAGAAATCTTGTTTTCAGTCAAAACAACCAGTGATGCCAAATAACTATTACGCATTGAGGCTGTAATCTACTTGAACTTTGACCCTGAGAGTCAATATCAAAAGGCTGCTGCGTCTCCTGCTTATGCTGTGATTAAAGATGGAGCAAAATGTTACACATCATATTTCTGAATGACACTGTACTGTTTATTTGTGTTTTATTGACCCTTTGTGAAGCACTTTGTGACCTCCTTTGTCTGTGAACGGTGCTATATAAATAAACTTTACTTACATTAAAGTCAAACTGAAAATAGCTGCTGTCAAATATTCACTCTTACAATCAGCAAATGCATTTATCCAGAAACAGTGATCCGCAGTGATCAAAGCACTGTGGGGGTTATTCTGTAGCCTGCAGGTATTTGAAGGTCATTATGTTTATAAAATACAACAAATAAGAGTTGAAAAATAATGGTAAGTATTTTCAAGTTACTATTTGGTAATCTGTCAACAATACAGACTCCACCACGCCCCAAAAATCCTGCAGGAGCCTTGTTGAAGGTTTGTATCCATCATCTGTGTCATATCAAATTCCTGATGGCGTTTTGATGCGTACGCCTGTGTCCAGCACTATGACTGGTTCAATACGATGTTAGTGAGATGCAGTCTGGGTTGTCAAAGCTAACCTCTCTGAACTACACACACAGCAGTGCCTTACTACACCTCCTGCTCACCTTGGTCTGCTTCTTCTCTGTGGTGTAGACGATGGAGGTGCAGCAGACCTCAGCCAGCTTACGCCCCTGACCATAAAAAGACCAACAGCAGATCTCGTCTCCGATCACATTTTTGATGAAGAGGACGCGGCCGTTGAAGCTGAGGGACAGTCGGTCAAACAGCTCAATGTTCTTCAGCAGGTTATCGTCTGAGTTACTGTGCAGACAAAAGAAAACAGACGTTAAGAAGTGCCTTATAATTCATTCGTAGTTGCAGCCTGTGGCTTACCAGACTTTATTAGATTATACATCAAGGTTACCCTTGCTCACTTACATGAAAATAATGTATTTATTTTGTAATAATGGAAGTCAGTGTGATTTCTCACCTGGTGTAGGAGTACTTGTTGTTGCTTCTGTTATACACCAATTTCACCACAGGCTAACAGAGAAAAACAGCATTTAGATCCATACTGTCACCATCTAAGGAACGGGTGTCCAACATACAGCCCATGGGCCAAAACCGGCCCACCAAAGGGTCCAATCCAGCCCATGGGAGGAATTTGTCATATCCTCCTGAGACCCTGGAGAGTAAATGTTTTGACTTGTCTGCATTAAATAATTGTCTTGATTGGAAAAAGCATAATGCAAGTTTTTCAGATACAATTTTGTCCTTTGCAGTGGACAGAATTTTTTTTTCAACGTAAAGCTGTGAAACTCTTGTCCCCTACAGAGGACAGAAATACATTGCTGGGTCTCAGGAGGATATGCAAAAATTACACTGACGATATTAACAGTTAAGGGTTTCAAAATCATTTTAGTTCAGGGGCCACATACAGGCCAATATGAATATGATCTCAAGCGGATCGCACCAGTAAAATACTATTATGATAACCTATAAATAATGAAAACTCCCAATTTTTTCTTTCTTTTGGTGTAAAAAAGTAAAATTACTTGAAAATATTTACATTTAAAAACTATCTTTTCATGAAAAACCAAGTACAACCCAAAATGTCTGAAGAAAAATAAGCGTAATTCTCACAACATTTTGCCTGCTGCTAAATGTTTTGTGTCTTTGTAGATGCACTGCGATCTGTAAATTGTAATGCACACGTGGAAATGTGGCATAATATTGTTACAAATGCATTTATTTTTCTTAAACATTTTCATGTTTACATTTTTTAAAGGATAGTTTGGAGATTTAAATCTTTTCATATATAATTTTACATTTTTTTACTCTAAAACATAAAGAAAAGTCTGGAGTTGGCATTATTCATGGGTTATTATGGGGCGGCTGTGGCTCAGTTGGGAGAGTGGGTCGTCCAATGACCAAAGGGTTGGCGGTTCGAATCCTGGCTCCGACTGTCCATGTGTCGAAGTGTCCTTGGGCAAG
>JAPTGW010000006.1:6604299-6615916 GCA_029814545.1 Apogonichthyoides opercularis
TAGTGTTTGTGATGCTGGTCAAGGCTGCATATGGTACAGTTTACACAATTCTGTGCATATCTAGCCTATATTTTTGTACTGTTATTGCGTACAGTTGATTTTTTTTGTTCACGTCACATCTTTTCTAGTATATTTTGTAAATAGTTGATGTTATGTGCAATTTTAGATTTTTAAAAAATGTTATGTTGTGTAACTGTTCTGCACAAGCTAACAGTCAAACCTAATCATAATCTATAACCAAGTATTTTCAAAACATAAAAACTAAAGAACAAGCCTACTTTAAAATGAATTTGAAAAATCTTATCTGATCTTTTCCCCTTTTTAAAATAAACATATAAATAATAAAGTGGTTTTGTAACCTTGGATTTTTGTGTTTTTACACAGTGCTCACCTATCATGGAGAAACTCGGCAGGACGAGGGCAATCACGACCTCCTGGGGCGACAGGAAACTTTTCCTCCTTTCGTCTCCTTCAACTGTCTTGACTGGCATCATCAACATACCCAGAAACTTAAGGAGCTGCTCTTTCTCACTGATTGGCAGAACTTTGGTCCTGATGATTTCCTGTACACACCTGCAGAGGAACCCTTTACCACCTCCAACCTCCCGTCCTCTGTCTTTATTTTTATTCCCCTCTCTTTCACCTTCACTACTTTGAGTTTCATCTTGGCTTTCGTTCCCTGTGAGTCCTGGCAACTGCTGCAGGATCTTCGCCATCAGAGTAAATGCCCCTTTGTTGAAAACAGCTGAATTGCAGCAGGACCTCAGTGCAGCCTCTGGATTTTGAAAGGCCACTCTCGCGACCAAGGAGACAGCTGTATTCAGGTTGTTTTGCACAGCATCCGCTGAGGCTCCACCCCCTCCTTGGATGATGCAGTTGAACGTCATGTTTACCTCCTGTTCAAAACTGTCAGACACAGTGGAGGGCACGCAATGTCCAAAGAAGCCCTTGCTTGAAATCCTCAGCATTGCAGAAAGTGATTTATTTTTATCTTCTAATGAAAGAGCTGAAAAAATGTCTGCAGTGACTTTCATTATTCTCCTGCAATGACTCACCTTCACACTCTCACTTTGAAATTTACTCACAAGTGTGGAGGTGAGTAAGATCAATGTATCACACTGCTGGAAGGCCACTTGGTTCTTTTCCAGGAAGTCAATCCAGTGCTCATCAAAAGTGATCCAGCTCTTCTCACTGGCAAACAAGACAGCAAACCTCTGGTAGTCCTCAAGACGATTAGCAATGATGGCCATTGTAACCTTAGCGTTCACCTCCGGAGTGACTATTACACTGGAGAAATCCAGACATTTCAGCAAGTCACTAAGAAACCTCTTCTTAGCCTTCAGATTCTCTTGATCTACATCTCCCAGAGCTGTGAGGATGCGCTCAATACTTAGTTTTGATCGAAACACAGAGTAACTAGGATTTGGGCTGTCCTCCACTGTCAGCAGACTATTTTTACCCCAAAACTGGGCAAGCTCTGTAATAATCTCCAAGGCTTCATTTAGATTCATCCGACATGGCTGAAACTGAGATGGGACATGAGAAGCATGCAGATCACTCTGAGCCTCTTGGATCAGTTCAGGACTAAGTTTCTCATTCTTTTCTCTTATGATGACAACTTTAGACAGGATTTGCAACTTCTCTGCAGGTGGAAGTATGACACCCTTATCTATTAAAAAGGAGGTGTAAATAGCATCAAGGGAAATGGAAAGAGCTTGGTAGCAGAGCTCAGTTGTGGATATATGATCTCTGATTTTTTTCAGTGAATGAAGAAGGATGTATAGGACGTCATTGGTCAGCAATGATGCCAGTAGATTTGATGTGTCTAGCTTTAATCTTTTTGCAGCCTCAGGGGACACATCACTAGACCTGGAGAAGAGATGCATGACTTGATTAGTGAACATTTCCTCCACACTGTCCTTCTGCCCAGCTCTGCTTTTCCACAGTTCCCACCACACCTCCAGTAAAAATTGGGCATCCTCCTCTCTTGTAGGACTGCTCTCCACATGTTCTGTGAGTCTTTCAAGTTCAGTGCAGAGCTGAGCTGGAGGAAAACACAGCAAGAGGCTGGCAAAAATGTCTACAGTTGCTGTCGACTTCACCAGTTCCAGCAGGACGACACGGTTGACTTCAGGGATGCCGTTCTGTAGAGGGAAGAATGGATTCTCCCTCCAGGCAGTCTCTAAGTCTTCTCCAGCCTCTCTGCACAAAAGCTTCAGCCACACAGCACAGAGTATTTTCTTTTTCAAACAGGCGGCACTTGTGTTGGACAGACCTTTGTGCTCTTCCTTTCTGCTGACTTCTCTGATCGCCTCCAGGACCAGACATCCAACTCTGCTCCAGTCTGCTTTCTGAATGGAGGAGAGGGATGAGGGCAGGCACAGCTGATTGGCTGACAGGAAAGCCCCCTGAAGTACTGCTGAATCTGAAAACATAACATCAGTGGCTGTTAGGGAAAGTGCTGGTACAACATGGGGGTTCCTAAAATTCTAGGTGGTCAGAAGTCAAATTAATATAATATTAAGAGCACTAATGATGATGATGATGATGCCCAGTACAGTCTAATTAAAAAAAATGTAAAGATTAAAAAGAATTGTACAGCAACATACTAACAAGAATGCACAACATTATGTGAAATAACATATTTTAATGAAAACTGTTAAGTTAAGCACGCACCCAATGCTACCGGACACCGAAGGAAAACGTTGATGTAACAACTGGCACATAAAGTTAATGACAAAAATGTCAAAACAATGAACTAGGCAGGCAATCGTGACCTCGTGTAACTATGTATGACTAAAAGTGAAGCAAAAATTTTAACAATGGTTCAAGGTGGTCTTTATGACCTAATGAACAGATGAATTTCTAGTAATATGCTATTAAATATAAAAAAATAAAATAGCCCAAAGACTAAACACACGACTTTTATATCCGTTATGTGTCGAAACGGCACAGTAAAAATAAAAAAAGCAATCTCATCTTTACCCAATCTATAATGCTATCAAGCAAAACCATACTTACCTTTGTTCATCATTAGTGCCATAACTGCTAAATATACGTATTTCACTTGAGTCAGGGTTGTAATTCTCGTTCCAAATTTGCACCGCAGCGTCTCTTCTGCCCTCACACAACAGGTAAAGTAGATCTAACCCGACCTGCTCACGTAGGTTTTCTGCAAAAGGTCGAAAACGTTAATTTGTACGTAGTGTTTCCGCCTTTTTCGCGTCAACGTGTCACAGAACAAGAGGAACTGCTATCAACTTTTACATATCAACACAGCGCCAGCATAGGAAGCGGTGAGTACTGCACCTACTAATGCTGCAATAATTAAATCCTCGGTTGAGAGCTTAACTTTATAGGGATTTTTTTTCAGTCAGATGTTTAGAAACCAGTAAAATAATAACATACAAGTGCTTCATATCACATTCATGTCAGTGACATTTTGTTCGGTCAGAGCTGCACGAACAGTTTTTTTTCCTCAAAAACGAAAGTGAAAGTGTGACCAACTGCAAACACTTTCTCAAGCGACGAGGAGTACTTTCTTGGGACTATCAATGAACAACCATGGGTTTAATCTTGAAAACGCTAATTTACTTGTTTCTATGTGCAGGTAAGTGCTTCTCTATATTTTCGTAACATTTGTACCTTGAGTAAATGTAACCAGTAAGACCACAACCCGAGAGACATGACTGAAATATATTGAATGGTAGTATGTGGTGACTTGCGTATTTGTGTGTGTGTGTGTGCTAAATACTGAAATTTCAGACAAATTTGAGGTGGGATACTTACACTTAAACTGAGTGTCTCCTTTGTATACAACTTTATTCCTTAATACAATACATCTTAGAGCCATATGTTGTAATTTTTACACCAGTGTCTCCTCTTTTTATGTCCTCAAATATGTTCATTCTGGCTGTTTGTGATAAACTGAATAATTAAATGGTAAAATCTAAACCCTTGTGGAAAGTAAACATTAACAAAAATGAAAAAAGTATTGTTCAGTCAGGTAATAGAATATGATGCATTTCTGAAGATTAAACAACCAAAAAATGCATAAATGTATAAAATTGTTCAAATGAGCTCAACCTTAAATCATGCGCAGCAGTAAAATTATTCAAAAAAAATCATATATAATAGTAAAGCAGTGACAAGAACTCTTACTTTTCAGTTGGTGTTAAATGTCTAATGTTTGCTTGTGAAATATTTTTACAGGTGGTAGCAATATTTTTACTAGAGGAAAAGATCTGAATACATCTTCCAAAATTTTACTGCATAATACTAAGTAACTGCTGCTGTGGCACTGATGCTGATGTTAATCATCTGTGTGTGTGTGTGTGTGTGTGTGTGTGTGTCAGGTCTGCAGTGTGCCCATCAGATGCCATGGCTGCCCTGTCAGTTCAATGATGAACATGTATCTGTGAATAATGAGGGCCACAGGGAGACTCAGCTCATCCACAGAGAGGCTATACTGCAGTTTGGTCAAAAAGGAGATGCTCCTTTCAATCCAGATGCTGTGACTTTCCTGGTGATCGGTAAATTCAGCAGCTTACAGGAAAAACAAAACTAAAAATATTGGGCTGAGAGTAATGGTTTTCTGTTTTGTTCTAGCATCAAAGTTGGAACTGCGGCGGTTTGTGGAGGGTGTAGATGCAGATGAGTTGCATTGTGAGCTGAATAGGTACAGTACGGAGGGTATCCATGTCCGCTGGCCTGTGAAGGGAGCAGAGGAGTACAATCGCTGGTTTATCTGCACCCTTAAACACTCCAGAGGCCTGTTCACTGTCATCAGTTTCCTGAGACAACCATCTGACCAGCCACCCTCTGGGGAGCAGGATTATCGGAGATGGCCTGTGATTGAGGACAGAAACGTACTCACCACCACAGGTATAGTCATCACAGACAGTACTGCAATAGATAGGTTGACAGGGTCATCAGTCAGTCAATCTGGTTTTATAAATGAATAGTTCAGATCCTTCTTCTAGATAATTAGTGCAGTGATGAATACATTTTGGTTGCAACAAGTTATTAAACTTGCTTCTCATTTCTTAAACAACCATCAGTTTGATGGAGAGTATAAAGATTGGACAATGCCAGGATTCATCAGGCTCAAATGTGAAAGAGTGGTTCAAGTTCATGAGTCATCATTTTCACACATAGATTGGCCACTACAGAGTCCAGACCTGAACCACATTGACAATCTATGGAAAGTAATGGAGAAGACTTCACTGGGTGGTCTGACCCTCCATTATCAATACACGATCTAAGCTAAGAATTTACTCAACTCTGGACAGAAGTAAATGTAACATTTATTGTAAAATTGCATAGGCGTCACTTAGCATTGTTTATGTTACAGTGAATCTGCCCTGTAATCAAAGCTACAGACAGTCCAACAAATATTGTTTGTGGGACATTCTTTTACCCACACACTCCATTTAACAAAGTCAATCAAATGCAAAACTTAGTACACCTTTGCACCTCAGATCAGATTATTATTTTTCATATTTACAATGTGTAATGTGTTTTCTGATAATGATAAAATATGTAATAAATAACTTCTCCATCAACTCAAAATTGATACTAATGGACTTGAATTCAGCTTGCGGCTAACTGTGCTTTCATGTGATTTGTCAAATGTGAGAATGCATAGCGCTTGAAAATAAAAGGATCTACCTTACTCATTGAGTTCCATTTGGGGTAAATTTGTTTTGCATATTCATGTTGGGATGATGAAAATATAATTTATTTGTCCTGTACTAGTTCATATTATTTTTTAAAGTTGTTCATTTTTTAAGACCAGTATAAAGTGGTCGTATTGAAGTTCAGATCAGATTCCATGTGATTTGTACTGGTTTCAGTTTTATGAAAAAAAAAAACCCAAACAAACAAAAAAGTCATATATGAGCTTAAAAATCAAACTGGGTCACTTCAGCTTTAGTCTGAAAGAGATGATGTGAGATTTCGGCACAGCCAATGCACTGTCATCAGTATCAGTTCCATATCTCAATTTAATCTTTGTTCATATCTTCCTCAGTTGTCATGGTGATGAAAACCCAGACTCCAGTTGTGAAAGCAACCTTGGGGTCCCAACAGACACTCCACTGCCAGTTTAACATTGACCACAAAGCAGCAGCTATCACTGTGGAGTGGCACTGGCAGTACCGAGGACAGAGGATTAAGCTGTTCAGCCATGCGAGCCGCTCGGGGCAGACAGAGGGGACCGGGGTTGATAAGAAGACCCTGGTGGCAGGGGACGCTTCCTATACCCTCCCCTTTGCCAAAATCAACAGTGAAGGGGCATACATTTGTTCAGTATCAGTGATGCCGCTGTTCGGCAGTCTGGATATCAGCTTGCATATTGAAGGTGAGTGGCTTATTACAGGTAATTATAGCTTTGTTGAACATACAACACAGTATTTCATGGTCTGTTATTTGAGGTCATAAACTCTAGAGATTAAGTTTTGAGTAAGTAAAAACACTTTTGTGCTATGTGTAGTATTTCTGCTTTAAGATATAAAAAACCCCTATCATTAAAATGTTTAGAATAAAGAGGTGTGAAGTTTTGACAAAGATGCCAGTATACTGAAATATAGAGATATGAACCAAATCTGTTGATACTGATGGTTCAGGAATATATGTGCCTACTAAAGGAGTAGTGAGTCACTCTCATGAGGAAAAGTAACATGGTGGTGCATTTGACCAAAGAGCTTTGGAATGAAAACTCCTAAGAAACAAGTTTAAGAATCAGTGACAAAGTTATAAAAGCTGGAAGCACTGTTGTTGTTTTCACCATTAGACACAGGTCTAAATGAAAAGAATGGAGTTTGATGCTGAAAAGCTGAATGGTTGAATTTGATTCTGAGGGTTATGAAGGCATAAAGTAATTATGTGTTGTTATTATTTTTGCTAAGTTATCATTTGTTGATCCACAGCTCAGACTAAAGTATGACAGTTCTGACCTTGTTTGAACAATTCCAAACAGATCTTTACAGCAGCTATTGACAACACAAACTGTACAGAAAACAGAGGTGATTTACGGTTTTACACTGGCTGTTTTTTGTCTAAAAACATAGGTAAGCTAATAGAGCTCTAATGAAAACTATCAGCTGATACAGCATGTGAAGATTTTAAGGCATGCTATTTTGACCAACTGTAAAAGTAACTGAGTCTTTGTTTGAGGAAGAACAATGCGCAATGAGGTTTCTATTTTATTCAGTGAGTGATACAGTCAGTAAATGCATAACTTTGATTCATTGGTAGTTTTAGTAGTCCTAAGTGTGTTCTGGTACTAGACATCCCCATGCTGTTAATAGTTTAGAATATCAGTACTACATAGAAACCCTTAAAATCAATATTTGTCAAATTATTGATTCCTAAACAGGTTAATGTACAGCAAGCTGGTCATTATTGTGAAATACTGTGAATCACTGTTTTCTGCTTTTTTATCAGCCTTTTTTGCTTGTTTTCCTCTCCCACCTTGAGATAATATTGAAGGCTCACACTTTTGCCAAGTGCTCTCTCAGTATAATAATAAAACATATTAACATTACACTACGATAAGTACCTCAAGATTATTTTTGGTGTGAAGGTGATTCAAGGTGTTTCTGCTTTGGTTAGGGGTTTATTGCACAATAATATCCACTTTTAAAATATATTACCTTTCTCCATCATCCCAGAGCCTCCACGAGTTTCCCTCAGTGTTGGCCCTACTCTGTCTTTGCTGGAGGGTGAGGAGCAGAAGGTGATCTGTGAGGTGGAAAACTACTACCCTCTGGATGTGGAAACAGTTTGGTACCACCAGGACCTGGCCAATGTGGATAAGAGGGTTGGCGCTGCTCTTCCTGACGTACTAGACAATGTTCTGCTGTCGAGTCACAAACACAACCAGGACAAGACGTTCTCGGTGTCAGTGTTCTTCTACCTCCAGGCTTCAGTCAACAACTCGGGGAGACAGTTTACATGCAGCGTATCCCATAAGTCCCTGCGAGTGCCCATCAGAAAGTCCTTCATCCTGACTGTAGAAGGTTTGTTTTATATCCCTGTAATACTTTTAGTTTCCACACGGTGGCAGCAGAGAAACATCTATGACACTTATGTTCCATCTGTCTTTTTTTGCTCAGACAGGATGAGTCGGGCTCTTACCCTCACTGTTGGCTTTGCCTTTGGTTTCATTGTTGTTGCTTTCCTGATTATATTAGTCATGAAAGGTGAGTATGAAAAAATAATTAACACACAGAATGTAAAGAGTTTTACACATTTCAAATTCTGATTCCTGACAGTAATTTTTTAACATTTATTTTTTCTGCAGTTTTGGCAAAGTGGGTGCAGGTAAGATGATATGTAAACTTTTTAACTATCAATATTAAAGTGAACATTCATTTTTTAAAAGAAATAATTCTGTGATTCATGGCTTTACAAGACACGAAAATGGTTGAAACATTTCAGTTAATTCTTATACTTTCTATCATTAAAAATTTTGGTCTTTATGGCTAATAGTGCTGTTCCTGATCTTTGTCTTTAAATTATATTTCACATAGGCTGGTAAAATTATTCTGTACAAGACAGTAGTTCATAGTTTTTGTTTATACAAAATTCTGCATGAACAGACCATTTTTCTCTGCACATGGGAATGTTTTTGCATCTAATCTTCTGAAGTATGGAATTCATTATCCAAGCGATAACCATGTGAAATATTCAATTTAAGCATCTTTCAGTGAGTCTATGACATGTTCATCTATCTGTGTTTGTGTTTATCTTGAGCAGAAGAACAGATGATCCATGAGCTGCTTTGACTCACTGTATGGAGCAGGGATCAGCAACCCTGGTCCTCGAGAGCCACTATCCTGCATGTTTTAGGTGTTTCCCTCTTCCAGCACACCCGACGGGCATCATCAGGCTTCTGCAGAGCTTAATGATAGGCTTATCATTTGAATCAGGTGTGTTGGAAGAGGGCTACATCTAAAACATGCAGGAGAGTGGCTCTCGGGGACCAGAGTTGCTGACCCCTGGTATGGAACATCAATACGACCGGTGAAGACACAACATCTCTTCTTCTCTTTTAAAATGTCTGTGATGTTGATCTGTTGTTGTTTTAATGGTGTATTTACATTTCTGTGAAACAGTTTTTTGGGGGGGTTGATTGGGTTGGCTGATTGGCTAATTGGGTTGTGTTGATTTAGTTAGTTTTGCAAATTCTTAATGCCACTGATGTTAGAGTCTGGCTTCCATGAGTGAATCAAAATAGGCCATGAGCTAGGGGGAGTCCCTCAATACCATTCAAGGTGGCTAAATATTAGTCAAATGAAAACTTAGAATATCAGGAATTAATATTTCCATGATGGCAGTGCCAAATGAGTAGTTTTCTCTATGTTTTACTCTGCTGAAGTAGAGAAGGGTCAGTTAATTGTGTTAACTTCTGATTTTTACGCAGTGCAATGGTTTGGTCATATTTTGCTTTTTAACTTCAGTTCTAAAAGAGATAAATGCAAATATTATATATCATATGAGCACTAAAACAATGAATTTGATTATATCCCTAATTGTGATATGTTACATGAACAAGAATTGTTTTATGCAACCTCATCCTGGATAGCTAAGGAATGAATAGAGTGTAATTCACAATTTCTTTTATTTCATTTACTAGCAATACCAATCATTCTGTCTTTCAACATGGTTAATCAACCATGATTAACAAAATTCAAAACTGGATATTTTGTCTTCAAAATAAGACAAAATTCAAAACTGGATATCCCATGATAACATTTTGGTGTGACAGAAATTTAGATTTTACAGTGTGTAATCTACAGAGTCTTTGATAGGAGATATCCCATAGAATATGTGGTTTCAGTGCAATAGAAACATATTCTTTTGGAAAAAATAAGATATACCATGTATTTATCAAATATCTTCATGCACTGTCCTTGGAAAAATGACATACATGGACTTCTAACCATTATGGACAAAACTTTTTTGAACACACAACAAAACCTTGCACTTGCAATTGTCAACACTCATTCCTTCAAGGAATTTTGATTCATAATTTTCTTTTTCTCATGAATCGCTGTTATTGTCAACTGCATTATATTCAACATCATCTCTTCCAACAGAGTCATCTTCTGCATCTACTCCTTGCTAGAATTCTCTGTGTGTAGGAAATCTATTGTGTGGCATAGACAAGTAGGAAGGTTATAGATAGATAGATTGATTGATTGATTTTATTTTTCCCAAACTGGGAAATTACAGTATGTGATTGACAGCTGTAGTTATTGACCATTGATCAGCTTTTGTCAGATGGGACTGACTCTGTTGCTCTACAGAAACATAGAAAAGTGGTTTGTCCTCTGAATAATGACAACAACAGCTCTTTTATTTTTATATTCAATTGTTTGGCTTGAACTGAGAAGAAACTGCAGAATGAGGGTGTATATTCTGGCATTTTTTCCAGAGTGATTTCAGCTCCTGCAGCTTTAACACTGATCCAAAAAGGTTTTGAAAAAAATGCAGAGAATACAACTGTTTACACCATGCAATACAATGCGTCTTTGCTGAGTGTAAAATTTCATCAAACATGATAATTTTAACTTGTAAAGAACTGTTAATATCATTTGATGAATTGATATATTAAATTAATTTTGTGCATTATGTTGTATAGTTATATGTTAGAGAATATTAAAAGGGTTGTTGAGGTAGGAATGTGTCTTTCTTGTGTTGCTTGAAGTTTAATAAAAGCTTTGATATTTTGGGAGATTTCTTTCCTCAGTGTCACTGTCAAATACACACTTTGGATACAAATAAATCAAACTGGCTGTAAAAGTCACTGCTGACCTCTAGAAAGCCTCTTCTATTACTTTACTTGCTGTCTGTATTTTCCTTTACTGTCATTAGAAACACACTGACAGACATCCTTGTAAAACATGCTGAAGCTCTCTCCTCGTATGTCAGCCATCAGCTTTGAAGTGGACGAATGAAGAGGAGCCTCAAGATGGAACCCAGAAACAGGTACATCGGTCAGCCAGGTCTGAGTCCATTCTCTGGGATAAACAGAGCTTTAGAGTATACCAATACCAGATGTGTTATGTCTGTGTGTGTGCCAACACACTGTGCCCTAAAGGGGTGAGTGTGATCCACTGCCAAGAAGTGTGTGGCCCAGGTTGGATCTCAGCAGTTAAGAGAAGAAAAACAAGTGCACAGTTCAGAACGTTAAGAGAGAACAAATGAAACAGTACTTGAACAGATCAGATATAAAGTGTGAAAGTGCTTTAGTTCGAGCAGCACATGGAAGTCATAGTTACATCGATAGAAAGAAAGAATGCAAAACAAGGGCAAACACACTATACATAATACATGAGAAGTATCAAAACAGAACAGGGTAATCAAATACATCAGTGATGTGTATGATTATTGGCCAGATTCTTAGTGCCAGATGTGGGATTATGCAATAATGAATTGGTCTGTTATACATGGTGTAATGTTGTTTTTGTTAGTGTTTGATTATTCTGCCTGGGTTACCTGGAGGTCAGCAGCTCATGAAAGAGAGTGGAAACAGGTTTACATGGTTACAAATACAGACACAGATCAAAGAGTGGCAGAGAAAGGAGAGAGAGGCCACTGACTTTCTGTT
>JAPTGW010000006.1:6970512-6980579 GCA_029814545.1 Apogonichthyoides opercularis
CCCTTGCCCTAAACCCACCCCACACAAATATACCCATGTATACTTAATTACCATATACATATTTACACACATGTATATTTATGTACACCTACTCATAAAATATACGTACAATTGCCCATCTTCACAATAGTGAATAAAAAATAAAATATCTAAAAAAACAAAAACAAAACAGAAATTCTACACAGCCTTGGCTTGATAAATGGAGCCCCTCTAACTGTGCCCCATAGGAACTAAAATATGAACAGTGGTCGATGGTGAGAAACAAATATACACAGATAAATATACACAAACACATATGTTTACAAAGGCAAATACATACGTGCATACACTAACATGGATACATGTCTACATACATACACACACGTTTTTTTTTCCTCTTTTTTTGTTCTGTATGAGAAAAAGACTGAGAAGTATATATTATTCCATGGGAGTGTCTGTAATTTGTCAAATGTTCTTCTTCTATGTAGTTTGGTCAGAATATGTTTGACCACTGTGTCGCTGTCTATAAGATTCTGATTAATGATCATTACACTTCTTGTTTTCCAAAGTTTGACCAAAACAATATAAATTATTAACTGGGAGAGTCTTTGTTGATTTGATGGCATTTTTTCTTCTAGGAGTCCATACATGACAGAACGGTAGTTAATTGAGCAACTCGACAATGTTTTTTAAAAAAAGGTCCTCACAGCTTGGACTCTGTTACAGTCAATGAAGACGTGTTCCTGGGTTTCATCCTCTCCACAGTTTATCATTGGACATGCTTTGGTTGTTACATAACAACTTCAGGAAACTAAGGCTCTGGCTGGGAGCCTGCTCACAGAGATGAGCCAATGGGCGTCTCTATACTTTTCTGAGATTGATTTATCCTGTATGATTTTATTAACAGTCTATTTCTCATTGTCTTTCACATGTTTATAATCAATCAAACCACCATAGTTAAAATCACTTATACATTTGTAGATTTCTTTTGAAGTCCCCTTCACCCAATCAATGTTTAAGTGTTTATATGTTTCCTTAACGTTACCATACAGTATAAGATTTTATAATATGGACCTTTCCTTGCCCTGCCCTTTTTTATCTCCCAGGTGGACAGGTCATCTGTCTATATAGCGTTTCTTGAGATACTCAGACACATTAATAATAAAAGCTATTTTAGGTTTGAGGCCAAGGTCTAGTGCTCAGAGTCCACCAAGTTCTTTACTTTTAAACATTAATACTCTTTTAGTGACCTCTTTGGTCTCTCTATTTTTAGGCATCGGAACATTTGCGGAAGCTGTGCATGCAGAACATGGTGTGGAACTACTGCAAGAAAATCAGTCCTGAGTGGAAACATCAGGTGAATATACAGTAGTCCTCCCATCACCACATTGGACATCTTTCATCAAGTGTCTAATTTTCAATTATTTCACTGTTGTCATTTCTCTGTTCACAGTTGGAGCAAAAGATGATTGCTAGTGAGATCTTCAAGGACAAGAAGGACAACTACCCACAGAGTGTGTCCAAGTTGTTTGTCAGCACAAGACTCAGTAAGTCTCAGATGCTTTTTCCATATGCAGGGTTGCTACAGGTCTTAATCAGAATATTATACTTTTGAAGTTTCATGTGAATGTATTCATTTACATTTAGTATTTTTAAACTCCTTCATATTCTTCTTAGATTGCAAAATAGGTCTTACGTGATATTCTTAATGGGTTTTCACAGGTCTTAAAGAACATGCAGACATGCTGATATTGTGTTTTATATTCAAGATTTTAAGATATAACCATGAAACTTGTGTTTTTACAGATGGAGAGGATATTAATCCCAAAGTGCTTCAGGCTCTGGGCAGCGAGAAGATGAAGGTTAGTAGAGTTTGATGCAAATGTGTTTGTGATGGCCTTCATCAGGACTGTTTAGCTAGAGTTGAATCGATTAATTGACTCAAATCAATTAAAATTTTTTTTTTAAAAATTCAGTTACAATTTTTCTGAATCGAAGCTTTGTTTCCTTAATTTTGCTGCTGCTAAACACTGGTTCCTCTGTTGTGTTTCACATGGACGCTTATTGTGATGCACATGAGACCAGAATCAACACAAACAACATGGAGCATAATGGGCTCTATGCACAGCGCCATTACTTCCTGAACTTAAAGTTGTTCCTTCATTTCCATTATTGGACACACTGATTAATCCAGGTGTTCCTGCTATTTCTTCTTGTGACTTCTGTGGTCAGGCACATCTGGATTACCGTAATCAGTGTGTTCAATAAAAGACAAAATTAAATGACAATAACAATGACAGACAGGAAATGAAGGAGCAACTTTAAGTTCAAGAAGTGGTGGGGGTGTGCAGAGAGCCCATTTAGAAGAGACGAGGACAAAAAGGCAGAAAATGTCTATATGCTCACTTTTCTTCATTTTAAACATCACTTTACTCCTTGAAACTTTTAAACTTTCGCATAAACATTAAAAATATGTAGTTTAAATTTTTTTAAGTTGTATCATAAATTGGATACAAATTTGTTGAAAACTGCAGTGCACATATTGTTTGTAGATGTAATTTGACTTTTTTTTTTTACAGTTGTTACTGTACTGTACTGTTGTTATTGTTGTTATTTCTATATAGCTATTTTTTATATATCTTTTTAATTTTTGTGGTTGTTTTTCTGGAATAAAGGACAAGATGTTTGTTTCTTTTTTTTTGCCTATTCAAATAATTGTTTAATCAAATTGAAGAAAATAATAGCTTTAACCATTATCTCGTTCTGCTCCCAGTATGCAGTGCCAGTCACCAAATACGACAGGAAAGGCTACAAGGCTCGGCCCCGCCAGCTGCTACTGACCAGCAGCAGTGCTATTATTATAGAAGAGGCCAAACTCAAGCAGCGCATTGACTATGGAGCTCTGAAAGGTCAGAGGGCAACAATTAGAATCAGCGTTTGTTGTGAGGATTTGCTCTTTGGTACAGAGACAGTATCAAAGAAACATTATGTTCAAGTGTATTAAAGTCCTCTTTCCTGTGTAGGTATCTCAGTCAGCTCTCTCAGCGATGGCCTGTTTGTTCTCCATGTACCCAGTGATGACAACAAGCAGAAGGTAGAGCCACGAAAGTGTATCAGATTAAAATGATAACCCACCACAGAATCATCAGGTCGCATTCATGCATTCTCATGTGTAATTTCACGATATCTGTTTGCTTGTTTTCTTGCAGGGGGATGTGGTTCTACAGAGTGACCATGTGATTGAGACCTTGACTAAGATTGCCATCTGTGCCGATAAAATAAATACCATCAACATCAACCAGGGCAGGTGAGGAGCACTGAAACAAAAGTACATCCCTGAATCAGAAAAGGTCCCTCTGGTACAGGGATTACACAACAAAACTGAAAACAGTGATTTAATCTTTTCAGATAACCATTGTTATTTACATACAGACACACTCCTCTCCACTCTGAGATGGATCGTTTCTAAACCTTTTAATGATTTTTCTCAGACATTTGTGGGTAAATGGGTGATCCTCTGCTTATCTTTGCTCCTTAGGGACTAGGACTTTCCTGGGTGCTTTGTTTGACCCAAATCACATCAATTTTCGAGGTTTTCCCCTTATTACTTGTCCTAAATTGCTCCATCATAACTACTTTATTTAGAATACATCTCAGGCCTTGGATGTATATTCACAAATTGAATTAAGTTCACCATGTTATATTGTCTGCAATAAAACAGAAGTTCAAATAAAGTATGTAATCACTGCTCTCTGCTTTATATACATTTTCCATATTCTGATTTTTCAAATCATATGTTGTATTATGATGACATTTTTCAGGTTTTACCTCTTTTTGTATTTTTGCACAATGCTAACAGCCACACATGTGCATGCATGTTATGAGTGTGTAACTGTGTGTTTCCTGCTCCTCCAGTATAAAGTTTACAGTGGGTCAGGGGAAAGAAGGGATCATTGACTTTACACCTGGATCAGAACTACTGGTGGCCAAGGCAAAAAACGGACACTTGTCTGTGGTGAGTGTACTTAAATATCTTCAGATATTTCTGAAACAGTTGCTACATAAATATAGCTTTGACTTTGTTTCAGGAACATTGAAGTAGTGTGTAAAGGTTCCAACAGCATTCTGGTGTTATTTCTCCAGCCATACATTTGGAACTGTTGAACATTTAATCCTATCAATACATATAAATAATGGAAGTAAAATAGTTTCTCAGCTTTTCATGGTCATCATTTTTGGCCCATTTGGATGTTCAGAGGCTCTGTAGTGAACATGGAAACACTGGTATCTTCTGCAACATTGATTCACCAGTAAAACTCATGTAGTTTCCCAAATGACAGTGGATGGAGACTCTTGTTTTTATGTTCAGTTAATGATATATTTTCCTGGAAAAGTCACTTTTTCTTCACCTTTTCTTCTCTTTTTGGACATAACAACCTATGAATTTAGACTGACCATTATGAACATCTATATAATCAGTAAATTAATATAGGAAAACACCTGATTTTCACTGAATCACACAAAATACAGAGGATAATATTTGAATAAATCATTTAGAAAAAGTTAAATGTAGAGCACAATCTAGAGGCTTAAGACTTTGGTTTTGACCAGCTCTATATGTAAAGTGTCATAGGATAAATTTGTTATGATTTGGCACTATATAAATAAAATTTGATTGACTGATTTATTGGTTGATTTGAGGAAAAATGTATTTGGAAGTTGCCCCCAAAATAGCTGTGGGACTATATGGGTTAAGTTTAGCCTACCTTTAAAGTCAAGATTTACATACAAGTCTTTAAATAAAATCACACTGCAACCTGCAACACAGACTGGTTGTTACTGAATAGTTCCACCTAGCATTATGGCTGATATTAATGCGTGACATTTTTACTGGAAAATACCAACAGTGTACTGCAAATAATCAAACACAGGGCAGTCATGTTAAAGTACAGTAAATGACCAAATACAGTTAATTAAGTTGCATAATTTAAATTGCACTGACTTCCTGTGTTGATAGTTGAATTGTTTTAATTGGACGATGCTACCAATGTTTTAAAATAGCTGATAGACACTACAGAGAAACTCAAGTCTCATGTCAAACCAGGTTGAAGAGTGCTTTTTCATAGCCAGATGTCCCCCAGTTATCACCGAGTACTGACACAACTGATTAATCGGTGTGGTCATTAATTGTTTTAACATGGTTTATGTTTAGCTTTATATTCAGAAACCCAGATTTTTTTTTTTACATTAATTTATTCAGTTTATTTATTATATTGACTTAAACAGTCAGTTCAGCAGTTATTCAGTTTCTAATAAAGTCAAAGATGTTGCATTTCCATCAGTACTTACAGTTTTTGGGGGGTTTTATGGAGTGGGTTGATCTCACCTGAATAATCAGGTTTTTTTCTGCTCCAAATTATCTTTCTCATCTGCCTTAAAAAAATCATTATTGGTTGATATCCACCTTGATGTACAGTTGAATTAAACCAGTGGAGGGCAGCAAAACCATGACTTTCAGCTACAGTGAAGATGCTTTTTAAGATATAATGGTGTAATTTTTTATTTATTTTTTTGGAGGTTAATATATAATCTAATGATAAAGTAGTCAGAGTGAATAAGTTTTATATTAAAAACTCTACCATACAAAAACTTTAAACCACCAAAACTACTTTGTGACTGAAATATGACCGGAAACATGCATAACTTCTTTTAATGTTTTCTAACACACAATGACGTCTTGCATGAAAATTTCAAATCACCATTTTGAAATCTAAGATGGTGGGTTTTTTTTTTCCTTGTAGACGGCTCCCAGACTGAACTCCAGATGATGGCCACTCTGACCACACACACCAGGACCTATGTCCTCCTAACCTCTCCCATCTTCCAATCACATGACTGCAGACCCTGCTCTGCCTAAGCCAATCAGATGCCAGCTGTCCTTACACAGCTGACATGAGCTTCCAATTAATTTTTTTTTTTTTAAATCCAGCAAAACTAATTGATATATTTATGTTTCTATATTATATTTTTGGGATTAATACTGTTGCTGTTTGAATATTCTGATTTTATATATTAAGGCCAAGGAATAACAAATATGTCGGTGCACTTTTATTGCACCCTGCATGTTTATTGTGCTTTATTTGGGAAAATGACCAAGAAAACCATGAGGGACATGACAGAATTGGAGACAACAATGAGAAGAAGGGGATTGTTGTTGATGAAAATCAGGGTTAGTTGTTGCCTGCTGCCTTTTCTTTGCTTTATAATAGGCGCACTTGTGTTCCTCACACTACTCTTTTCTATCTGGGGCTGATTGCTTGTTATTGAAGCATGGAGGTGTTTAGAACAAAGCTGTCGGTATGTAGGCATTCTGTTGAGAGGTTCAGGGACGAGGAGGACCAACTTTTCGCCAAATGAGACGTAACTGTTGGGTATAGTACTGCTTATATGTAGTTTGAGGCAGGTTTAGTAAGGGAGCTAATCATGAGGCAACCACTAAATTATGTAAGAAGAATGTGTAGTCAAAATGAAAGAACTGAAGAATGTGAGGAAAAGGCAAAAGAAAGGACAACGAAAGATGATTGGATGCAGCGTTGATCTTCCCTGATGCCAGGTGCTTGTGCCTTTCTATTGACTAATTTATCCATAATAGTGGATCCGAAAACTGATAACATGAATACATTCTGTTAATAGAAATCACTGTACAGTATGTCAAACTTGCAGCTCTTGTTCAGAAAACACGTAACATGCTCTGACATGACTGAAAGCCCCAGCATCGCTTTGTGTAGGCGGCTGCATTTCATCAGTTTTTTTCCCCTCATTGCTTCTGTTTTGTTTCTCCAGCCTCATCTATTACCTGAGTGTTGGATTTCTTAGAGAAAAATTTCCATCTGTGAACTTGTATAGTTTTGAAACATCATTAAGACCAGAATATGAGACTAAATCCATTTTGTTGATTGTGTAGCAGTCAATTTTGGTTGTGCTGTATATTGTCTAAATGTTTGACATCTCACACTGACCTTTTTAAAGAAATGGTTATTTTTTTGTGGGGGGGGGGGATGCTCAATAGCAATAATCTGTCATAGCAGGATGAGGCTACAGCTAGCAGTTAGCAAGATAGCTTAGCATAAAGAGAAATCTGAGATTTCTCTGCCTGAATTTGACAAAAGAATTACCTTTTAAATTTTTGTTTAGCATATGATTTCTCTCTTTTTTTTATTTTAAGCACGGGTGAAGACCTGAATGAAAAATGTGTCTTTATTGGGTTTAATGCAATACTGTTTATCATGGTTTTTTGTGCTCTCTTTCTGCTAAGCTAAGCTTTTTGCTAGCTGTAGCCATATTGTTATGAGTAGTCTATCTTCTCAATCTAGCTCTCTGCACAAAAACAGCATACCAGTGAATTTCTGAAACTGTTGAAGCAACCCCTTGACTCAAGAAAGATTTCCTGCTCTTGTCAGGGCTGAAAAAAAACCCAAGTGATTATTAAAATATTATTGCATTGTACTTAAGATATGACAATGTCCAGGTTAAGGGCCTTTACTATTAGCTCTGATCATAGCTGACAGGTGAGACCAAACTATGACAGTTGTGTTAAACCTATAGAGAAGCTCTGTTTTTGTTATTCCAGATGTCGCTCCATGACTTTCTCTGCCTGACGAGTGCAATAACGCCTGAGGCAGGACTGTGCTATTGCACTTAAACTCTGTTAGCCAAAGAAATGACCCTGTTGATTTATAAGTGATTCTGTGTTGTATAATTTTATGATATTATGTCAGTTCTGAATTTTTTTTTTTGGAGAGGCAAATGTGTATGTACACTTTAAGTTCTGGGTAATAAATGAGAGACTCCAGCCAAGTAAGGTTTGATTATGTGAAACATTTGGGGAGGAATAAAACGCTTCAAGTATTGTTTGTTCACCTGTTTATGTGCCTTGTCAGATAGCAATACACAAGATTAGTGTGGGGATTATGAGAAAAATACCTCCTTGACTGTTAGCCTGTCAAAGCAGAGCTTTTGTTGTTGGCTGACGACGACACTCGGGCCAAGTGTAAAAGTTTCCCAGCAGCACCTAAATGTTAAGATTCCTCAGTGTATAAGCTTTATTCAAACCAAATCCTAATATACAGATGCACTTCTGTTATTACTCCTGACTTACTGTATGCACCAAACCAATGTATCATTATGCCAACACACTAAGACAAAATACTAGAGATCTGAACAATAAATTTGAAAAATAAATGCCAACTCATCAACGGACTTTGAGTTTTTATTACTTCCTCTTGTGCTTTTGTCTGTTTTTGCATATGCATTTTGTTGGGTTTTTTTTCTACACTTTGTTCCAAACAACATGACTTTAAATGTTTTTTGAGGATTGAGACTTTCCTTTGGGGTTAAGGGTAGATTAGGTTAGAGTTAGGACTTAGAGTTAGTATTGGTCATTAACTACAATTTTCCAAGGACTTGAATTTGGCAAAGGAAATGTCATAGTGGCAGAATTTAGACAAAAAACAGGCCTAACTAGCCTTTTAATCAGTGTATGAAATTAATATCAAGCTGAAGTTATGTATTACAAATTTAGAATTGGAATACTAGAACACACTGGAGTAAAACCATTTGAACATGGTGACAGATGTACTCAGGTACCTGTTGTCTAATAATACTCTGGAGTTTGCAGAGGTTTGTTCATATTCAGCAAAACATTTGTCCATTGAGAAAACAAAGGCAATGAATGAACACTTAATACATGTTCAGCCCTTACTGGAGTTGACATAGTTATGCAGTAGTCTGGAGTTTGTTTTCATAGTTAAAGGCAGAATCTGATTCTGCAGTCAGGTACCTGAAGAACTCTGTTGTACCAAAACATTTGTCCTTGATGTTGTGTGTCACAACTCAGTAGTTTAAACACTTAATTTTGAATTAAGGATTTTACAACAAGATGGTTTTGCTCACTGTTTTTGTCTACAGTTTTTCTTTCAGAAAACAGTGTACGGGATGACATATATGTATCTGTGTGTTTTTATACAACTGTACATATTCAGATCAATAGAGTACTGGTAATATTCAATTCTGACATTTTCACATATTTAATGATTCTGTATTGTACACCCATACCCATTTGATTACTTTGGGTTTATGTCATTGATACTTCAAATGCTCAAAGTGAGCAGTACAATGGACATCCTTCTTTTGTTTAGTATCCACCGTCCAAAACGTTCTACATTAGAGTACACTATATTAACATGTGCTAATGTTGTGATATCCTGCACATGTTACTAAGCATTTTCACAATTTGTAGGCTGCTGTAAAAATGCATTTTTTTAGTTTAAAAAAATCTATATTCATTTGCCTATCAATAAATTCAAGAAATCTAGTGATGTTAGTTATCTAAAATATGTACAATACATATAAACTCCATATGATGCCAAAGGCAATGAGATGTGACCCTAGAATCAAGAAGGACAGAGTGTGAAATACAAACCATCAACCCCTTTATGAAAATCCAACAAATATTTGTGTGTAATCCAATCACTGCTGGCATACATTAGACATACACCTTTACTCACATTACTACTGCATTCAGGTGTGTGTATGTTTGTTACATTTTACTGCTGTGCCATGTTTAATTTTGAGCTAATTTGAACAATTTTGTAGATTAAACAACAGCTTACAACAATTTATCATATAGTATAAGATTATCATATAGCCTATTTGTAGCATCACTGTTCGATGAGAACCATACATCTCTAAAAAGTCACTTTCAGCCGAGTTCACCTTTGTGATTTTCCAGAAAATCCAGAGTTTATTTAGTTTAAGATGTAGGAAACATGTCCACTCAAACCCCCCCCCCACACACACACACACACACACACACACACACACAATTCTCAATAATTGTAGTTTATCACAAATATTCTAAAGTCAACCTGTGGAGATGGTTTTCACTGCATAGAAACTATCAAATATCTGATCTGAGACAAATGTACTGGAGTAAAAAGGGCAATGTTTTCCTCTGAGATGAAGCGGAGTAGTTCTCCCTGTGTCTGCGTGGGTTCTCTCCGGGTACTCTGGCTTCCTCCCACCATCCA
>JAPTGW010000006.1:7140071-7150689 GCA_029814545.1 Apogonichthyoides opercularis
GGGCATGTTCTGTAAATTAAATGATGCAAACCCTCAAACAATCTATTTTAATTCCAGGCTGTGAGGCAACAAAACACGAAAAATATCAAGGGGGTGAGTACTTTTGCAAGGCACTGTATATGTGTGTGCAATATTTCACCGTTACCTCCTTTCCCAAACACACACACATTCTCTCCCGGTGCACTCACATATTCGCCACACTACTTAAAGTGCTCAGTTGGAGTTCAAACCTTAATCCATCATATCTGCTTTTACCTCAAATGCATGTGTATACACACATATTTGCACACAACTTGGCATGTTTATGTGTTGTTTATGTGTGTGTGTGTGTGTGTGTGTGTGTGTGTGTGCATAGCACTCACACTGGGCGCGATACGCTGTAACTGCCTGAGGGTGATACGGTTATACATGGTACTGATGTCCTTTCTTTGGTCATCATATTCTGACACAGTGATCTGGAAAGAGGAGATTTTACTCAACAGTGAACACACACATGGATGCGCAGACTCACACACATGAGTAGTTGTACATCGACTCACATTGGCCAGATGGGTCTCCAGCTGTATAATCTCCTTGGACTTCTGTGTGGCATTGTGAGCTCCCAGCATGCTCAGCAAACGCTCCATCAGGGACTTGTATGCCACCAAAATCTGTGTAGCACAATGACATCAACACTAATAGACAGGAGGAGATGCGACATCATCAGTAATGGCCGACGATGGTGTGACATGTGGCTAAGTGGACAGGATAACAAAAGCACAGCAGGGGATAGAGGAAAACAGGTGGATTGATGGAAGGCAAGCAAGTCGATGGGACAAATGGAGGCGGGAGGAAAGATGGAGGGGAAATAGGGCAAGAGCTTAGGTACCAGGAAAAGTAGTAAGGAATGGAAAATGGAAGGAAGAGAATGGATGGAAAGAGGGAGCACAGCAGGAAGTTTGAGGAGTGTAGTGAGGTTTGTGGTAGATTTAATCAGACAGTTGCTCTGCTCTGTTTTGTTGTTTCTCTGTGGTGGTGACTGATGATGATTTGGGCATTCACAATGGTGGCATCGTAACTAAATTCCCATCAGTGTTATGATACGTAACCTGTTAAACCCTGGGACATTTGTTTATAGTTGGAATCATTTCAATGTAACACACAACAATGGATTAGTTGATTGCAGAAGGTTCATTCATATGAAAACAAGTTATGATCAGAAAACAGCAAAGTTTGTAATCATTGCTTCCTAATGCAACCTTTATTTTTTCTCTTCTTTGTCTCGTTCAGTGAGTTTTAGCACTACAGAAATAATACTTGTACTGTTGGATCAAGCGCCATTTAGCATTACCATGGCAAGAAAGATGCAATGATACCGGGGGTAGTCAGGTATAACAGTTTAACAAAGAACAATATTGTAACTAGTGGTGAAAACCTAATTTAACTGTAATAAATGATTAGTTTAAAAAAACATCTTAAATATTGTTAAAGCAGTAGATTGTAGGGGTCAACTGATTATGGGCCTGACTGATTATCGGCTTCAATATTCGTCGTTTTGACCATTGTTGTTATCGTTTTTTTAAGGTGTCCAGCGGTGGATGGATGATGGAAAGGGGGTTAAAGGGGGTTATTTTGGCTCTAATGCAGCCAGCTGTCTCTCAGCTCCAGTTTGCCATGAACATTGTCCCTACCACAGTACCATCTAATTGGTTACATGGCACATGCCAATCAGCAGTGAAAGCTCTGCATGAAACGTGTGTGGAAACTGGGCAGACACATGGAGGAGAAGCTGCTTCAAGCCAGGTGTACAGGCTCATATGAAGGTAAGTTCAGGCAGCAGATTTTGCCAAAGTTGTAATAAATATCACAATAAGCAAGAAGTGAAAGCATTGCTTTTACCATGTAACTTAGCTTTGAATACCCCCCCCCCCCGTCTGTATCATCACGAGATTGCTCAGTAATCATAACGATAGCGAAATAGTCTGTGATAGTTGTAAGGTGTGTGTGTGTGAGAAAGTGAGAATAAAAACCTGCAATCATTTCAGGTTGGTTATTGGAGGGCTGATAATTTTAGCCTTTCTGTCTCACTACAATGAGGTGATCAATGGATTATAGCATTGAGGAGTGTGCACAATGCTCATTAATGGACATTTATTAACATGCCAGTGTTAGCCAAGCTGGCTAACTTATAACTGCAGTCAACTGGGCATGCTGTTATCAATGCTGTCATAGTGAAGTGTGTGTGACATTAGAAGCTGTTGAGGAGCACACCACAATCTGATCCTTCTGAAGTGGGACTACTAATTGAGACAGAATTCTGTTCAAATTAAGTTTTATTTACTTGATATAAGTTCAGGGAGCTATTTATTTACATTTCCAGTTGACTGTATGACATGCTGCTAAGCCTGGGAAGTCCCTCCTCCTTTTGTTATTTCACTTAAATTTAAGTGAGAACATTTCACTTATATTGGACTGCATGATGACTTTATTTACTTGTAAAAGGAGAGTTATTCATTTATTGTCAGTTGAATTTATGATATGCTGCTGAGCCTGGAAGTTCAGATTTAGTTTTGTTAAATGAAATGAATATGCTGAACAGCATTTAAATAAAGTGTTGGTATTTGTATGATTCTAATTTTTGACACTAAGATTTTCATTTTTGCAACAAACAAATATCGGCTCCAAATATCAGTTATCAGCCTTCATGATAACTAATAATTGGTATCGGTATCGGCCCTGAAGAAACCATATTGGTTGACGTCTAATAGATTGTAATTCATACAGCATATGTGTTAATTCATTCTACCATTTTCCGCTTCTATAATCAAGGCTTTCTTATTAACACATGGAAAATTAAATAAATACTATGCTACAACTAGTCGCTTCTTCAAAATAAAACTATATTGACTAATTAAAGTGAAACTGAATTTACAAACCAAAACATGTTCCTGGTGTTAACTAAGTTTTATTGATTTTCCCCATTGACAGCAGAGGAGTCAAGTAGTTTTTTGAGGAGTTTAAAGTAGTTTGCTGGAATATTATCCAATGGTGTTCTAGTTCTGCTCTGGAAATGAGAAATTGATGATAACCATCATGATAGACAGCACAGACCGACGACAGACAAAATAGCAAAATGACATTACTAATCCTCATGGTTCCCAAGGTGCGAAACAGGAAAAAGCACTACTCCAACATAGGAATACATGGTAGCATGTTTGGTGAAAAAAATGATGAATGGTCCCAGTTATGCTCTGGAAACAAAATGACAATGGACAGATGGACAAAGATGCACCAAAAACTAATGAAATTTTCAAAATTAGAATAACTTCTTATACAAGATGAAAATACAAGTCATTAAAGAACTTGGTGAACTGTTGTCAAACTGCATTACTGCTGATGTGTTTCCTAAATAAGTATCAACAATTTGTGAATTTGATTTTACAGCCCTGAATGATTACCCCAGCTAAAATGATTGTGCCAATTCACACAATAGCCTCAGAACTAAGAGTGCTTTACCCTAAATGTCTAACTTATCAAAACCACATATTTAAAAAACTGAAACTACAAAATGTTTTACTTTTGCATGCAAAAAGTGACTCATTATCCAAAACTTTTCTAACTCCCATTATTAGACGTATTTAAAAAAGACCCACTCACAGCTAAGATGTCTGTGAAGGTTCTCATTTATCTAGGTCACCGTTCATCCAAAGCAGTAAATCTGGTCACTACTATGTCCAATTGACCAGATTTACTGCTTTGGATGACACTCACAGCTAAGTGTTCAAACCATTCTCTAAATACACCACAACCAATCAAAGCGGACCATCCCTCTAATTAATCCAGTCTAGAATCAGCTGTGAGACAGGAATAAATGAGAATTAAAAGCAGGGAGTGTAAGTGAACAAGAAGCATATTTACCTTGACACTGTCCTCATCCTGTCCCAGGTAAAGGCTTCTTTCAGGCAGCGTGAGTCCTTCCTGATCGATCTGTACAAACACAAAAATACACCAGTCAAAACCACAAACGCTTTCAGAGGTTGTATGTCTGTGTTTATATCAACACTCAAACCTGACTTAAAACACATGTTGTTGGACACATGGCTTCCATTCATTCCCAGATATTCAACTAACATTACAGACATATTTTTATGTTCTTCTTTGACCACAGGATTTTAAAAAATATTCCTCATTTGTTAAACTGCACATGTGCCAATCTGTAAACTTGAAGAGTCATTTCTTTCACTCTGTGATGAAATGTTCACATTTTAAGCCAGACTTACTGAATTTTCTGGAGCTTTGGGCCATAGCTCACACTCTTCTTCAGCTAATGGGACTTTCTCTAATGTTGTTACATGACCTTAATACAGAACACACCTAAATCATGTCTATTATAAGAACATTCTACCTCAGAGTAAAAAGCTTAAAATGTACCTAAAAGATGTGTAAAATCTATCTTCTCTCTTCCATAATAGATTGCACTTTACCCTTACAACACTTGGCATTGAACAGTCAGGTTTCTCTCAGAGAGCCATAATCAGTAGAACACCTTACCACATGATATACAACTGTAGTGCTAGCAGTAGATTTAAGGTTAAATTGTGAAATGTTCTGAAAGCTTCTGATTCCATATGTTCTGTTTAAGTCTGTACTGAATTTGTGTTGATTGAAGTAGTCATACTCATGGTGCTAAATGTGTGTGTGTATGTGTGTATTCCATTATATGTTTCGTCTTCTTTGCTTAGCAGTGTTCTGTCGCTGGTTGACAGTTTTTCTTTTGACCTGCCAGGGGACTGCAGATGAAATGAGAAACTTCATATTCCTTGTGAATACACATCTCATGCATTCACAAATATACTCTTTTTCTTACCCTGATGGCATTCCTGGATGAGTTTTTGTCATCCACGTTGACAGTAAGGGAAAAGAACACAGCAGTGCTGTACACTCCCTGTGTCCTGTACAGCAACTCATTGATGTCCATCCTCTGAGGGGCATCTTCTCTCTTCCATCCAGCAGGAGAAGGAGGAGCTCCCACCAGGTCCCACCCCCCACAGCTGTCTATCACCTCCATCATGGGGTTGGAGCCTAGTTTGTCTATCTCCTGGATGTTAACACAGGATCGATAAAACTCCTTGACTTTGCGTTCTGCCGAGTTTGGCCCATGCCTCTGTATTGGCTCCAGCAGAAGGCGCTGTAGTTTCTCCTCGTTGTGCTCACCTATAGCAGTGATGATACCATAACTAAGCTTATCCTCAGGGATGCCATGGCGTCTCAGCCAGCCGCCACAAGCAAAAGAGTAGAAGTCCCAGCAGGGCTGGATGGTTGGGTCAATATTTGCCTGAACAAAGCGCGCTGCCCGCAGAAGGGAACGTTTGCGTTGGCAGTCCTGTCGGCACTGTGGGTCCTGTTGAGCATCAAGGGAAATGTATTTGAGTGCCAGCATGCTGCCTAGGATAACGCACATACCAGCCGCAAATACCAGTGCAGAGAGGAGGCAGATCTCTCTCCGGCTCCATCGCGGAAGTCCGCCACTG
Source organism: Apogonichthyoides opercularis (assembly GCA_029814545.1). NCBI lineage: Eukaryota > Metazoa > Chordata > Actinopteri > Kurtiformes > Apogonidae > Apogonichthyoides > Apogonichthyoides opercularis. The sequence continues at coordinate 7,145,582 of JAPTGW010000006.1, forward strand.
CTGCTGGTGCTGCTTAGATCTCTGTTTCGACTGTTTGACCATGTGCCCCCCCGGCCTCGCGCCACATGGCGGTCCAGGCTCCCCCCGAGGTGAAGGGTCATGCCGTTGCTCAAGATATCACTGCTGTAGCGACCACCATATTTCACTTCTTGGAATTCATCATAGTGGGCAGTTAGGGAGTATGTCTTCTCCATGGCAGTGGGTGATTACTTTGTAATAAGTAGCAGAGGGTTAGGGGTGAAAGGGGAAAAAAATAAACATATAAAGACCTATGTTCAGAGTATTATCATTACTAGTTCTCAAAGAAAGGGAGGACCTCACTACAGGGCAAGAAACTGAAATAATGTCAGAATCCTGTTGGCCTTCTTTACGACAAAATCCTCTTTATTCTTTTTGAATCAAAAGCCGGCACAGTTAGGGGCTCCCATGGTTCATGTGGAATCGTAGGGTCCTGCTCTCTCTCTTATCCTCTTTCTCTCCACTTCCCTTCCATTTGGTCTTCTCTCTTCCCTCTCTCCAACTAATTACAGGTCACCTGTCGATAAAAATAGAAATAAGACAGGGGAGGGCTGTAACTCGAGACAGAGATGGGAAATTGAATTGGCGATTACAACAGCACTGCACACCTTGCCTGCTCTGGCTCATTCTGTTGTTTGTCTGTGAAAGTTGTTGGATTGATTGGTGATAGTCATCCCTTAGGGAGATGATGTCCCCGGGTGACTCATGGCTTGGAATGAATCAACAGAAACAGAAGCAGAAGCAGAGGACTTGAGCATCAGCTGGACATTGATAGGCGAGGTAATCGACATAACGTGGCCTGTATGGAGCTATACTGCTCTAACACTATTTATTATAGATAGACTTGAAGAATTTATGGCTCTTATCTCCCCAGACTAAAAGGTATGAAGACATAGAGCTGGATTATGCATAAAATACTGCACTGATTTTTGTGAAACATGGTTTTAGAGTAGGGTGTGTGCCAACGACAAACCCCAGAGAGCCCCAGGCCTATTTCAAACATTAAATATCACTTCACCATCTTCATAATCTGTTCCAGTTCACTCAGTTAAAAGCAGTTGACAGAAAAAAAAAAAATTAGAGGTCATAACAACATAACCTCAGACCACCACAATCTGTTTATCCTTGAGTCGACGTGAATGTATTCTTGACGCATTGTAATCATCAGAACAGAAAGATGCAAAGTCAAATTTCTTTGACCTTTAATGTTATGCCACTCTTTTTTTCAGTTCGCTCTTACAACCAATTAAACATTTGTGCCAAATTTTGAATTATCCTGTAAAACTGTTTCTGTGACCCAACCAACAGACCAATGGACACATTAATTGGTAGAGATGTGCTGTTTACATGTTAAAAAATAAATTTAATTAAAACAAACATTAAAAATATGTTAAACAATATTAAATAAAATATGTATCAATCTCATAAAAAGTTGACACACTGTATGTGGTGTTAAACTATGAGAATGCAGACAAATTTTAAAAAATAATAAAAAATAATAAACTACCAACTGACAGTGAACAACTAAGATCTTTGTTTGAGTCTAACCAGTGGCACTGACAAAGGTGAGAACAGGCTGACATTTGTGGTTTGTTTGTCATACAAGAGGATGAGTGGTTTGTTGGCCTTGGCAGAGGTCTACATTCTCTGAGTGCCCATCTATTTCTGTCAATAAGTACTTTTCAACTCAAAGACCTACAAGATACTGAATTCCCAGCATGCACATGTACTTGTGTAAGCCCAACCAAGACACACTCACAAAATATTTTATAACAGTTTGCGTTCTCTTTTGCTTCTGCTGATCTTTTCTACATGTAGCCTGCAGGCTCTATCACAAGCTTTTAGACAGAAACTGACTGATAAATTGTTTTTTGGATGTTGTCCCAATGTGAGTTTTCAAGCCCTTCTGTTTGTGTGAGTGTGTGTGTTTTTTCAGTGGCTACGTGCAGTGAACTTGTTGAAAGCTGTGAAGGCGATCTGTGAAAATTGATCCCTGTTATTATCTCCTCTGAGAATAGCAAACTTCAGCACTGATGTCTTTAACAAGCTCTCCCCAGCCTTATGGGAGTGCTGCATGCAGATAAGAGGGAAAGAGGAAAAAAAGAAAAGAAAAAGGAAGTTTAGCATTCAAGGTAAACACAGATGAAAATGAACAGGTATGTCATGCTGAACCCAGGCAACAATGCAACTTTAGAGTGAATTAGGATTGGACTGACACAAAGTTCACCGACTTAAGATAGAATGTTTGTTCTACTGCAGATTTTACAGGTTTCACTCTCAGTGGTTCACATCTGCTTCTTTGTGTTGCAGTAAGGACAAGTGATTTTCTTCACTGGTGGGAAATCAGCAGGGGTTTCTGTTTGTAATTGTGATCCTCAGGATGATGCACATACTCGATTTTATCCAATCCAAAATTGATACAAAATATATCTTTTAATCCAAGGTGGACACACTGCCAATTTAAGCTCAAATGGAAATGCAGTATTTTAATCAGACTGGAGAGAGTGTATATATATATATATATATATAAAACTCAGAGTCCTATCGTTTTTTTCAGCTATAAGGACCCTGTTTTATGTCTGTTATGAATCAAATCAGTGAAGGCGTTGGTTTCCTCTTGGACCAGATCAGACCATGACTCGTTGTTGATCCATGATAGTGGAACAACATTGGAATGAGTAGATATCTGTGTGTGTCTGTGTGTCTGTCTGTCCGCGGCCCAGACCAGGCCATAAGCGGGCTCGCCTAATCGCCAAAGTTAAGCAACATCGGGTGTGGTTAGTACTTTGATGGGTGACCCGTGGATCAACACTGCAACCTCTGGATGCTGTTTTCAGCAGCTGTTGGTTTTGTTCATAGACACACCCATCTGCAAATGCACCTGGGTACAGAACATGTTTAGACCAAATGACTTGTATTTGGGTCAGATCACATTTCCATAAATGTGAGCACCTCCACAGTTAGTGGACATATGGTGTGATTGTTTTGGTGTTCACCTGAATGTCTAAGAAAGCCTTTTACTCTGATCACAGATCCTTTTTTCCAGCTATGACTTATGTATGAGTTCCACTATGGAAATGATCTGCCAAAAACATTATCATGCATGTCTAATCATAATCACTTTCATATTTAAAATTAGCTCTGTATCAAAATTTAAAATACTTTCACTCATGTATTCATTGGTGAAAAAAACAGAATAATATTCTATTCTATCATAATATAAGACTTTGAAAGGAGGCATTCAATATCATGAAGACCTTTGATACTTTTTAAGAACACTTTATTGGTGATACCTGGACTTTTACTGAAAGATGCAGTACTTGATAAATGTCGATAATTACCTTTCTGCCTATTGTATTTTTTGTTTGACAGGAAGGGGTGGGGGGTGAGGTAAATGGATTGACAACTGTAACTACTGATCATTGATCAAATTCAGTAAAATGTGATTCTACTGCTCTGCTCTAGCAATAGAGCTGCCTGGCTTCTCTTTTCTACAGTGGCATGAAACTGGTCAGCTATACTGCACAGAGAACTGCACAAGGAAGGTGTATAATTTCAAATTTTGATGTTTTCCTGGAGGTTTAGAGGGGCATTACTGAAGACTTGCATGTCCTTTCATGAATGCACAGTTGGACGTTTAGCTCATAGTACATCTGATATTTTCATGTTATGTACCATTATGCTAGTAGCCTCGAGCCAAAAGATGAGCACGGAAGTGACCAGTGGCCAGATGATTGTTTCACTATGGGTGTAACATCTGTCTATCCATTTTCTGAAGCACTCAGTCCTCATGAGGATCACAGGGGTGCGAGAGCTTATAACGGTGAGGCACACCATGGATATGTCTCCAGTTCATTGCAGGACTGACATGTACAAAACATCCATTCACTCACCCAGTGACAGCCCACACTGACATGGGGAGAAAGAATAATTTTTTAAAAATTCTAAATCTATTATAATTGATAGTTGAAAACAATGCTCCTGCACTTTCCTACTTAAGAACACGATAATTATATCATTAATAATATTAATTATGCCTAAGCAATAAATGAGAAAACAAAGCAAATAATTTTGCTCACAATTTGTAACCCTAACTCTAACCAAAAAAAAAAAGAACCAATAAGACAAGAGTAGCAGTATTAATAAAATCATAATGACACCCACCCCTATTCTTCACTTTGGTATTTTTTCTTTGACTTAAGTAAAGGACTTGTGTACTTCTATCATTTCTGCTGATGAGTAAAACAGGCAGTCTTTTTAGCGGAGCTGGCTTCATTCTGGCAGATGAAGGGAGCATCCAGTAGCATTGTCATTAGCACATAACTGCTGTCAACAGCCTTCTTATGTCAACATTAGAGTTACTGGTGATAAGTGCAGTGCAGGTGATTTTACTTTAAACAGAGATAAAATCTGAATAAAATAGTAGAAAGTCAAGGATACTGTGTCTCTGTGCAGTGTCATTATCAATCCAACCCATCATCCATCAGTCTCCTGCCTTGTTACACACACACACAGTATCATGCAACGATGTCCAGTCTCTAACATCTCATGCGCTACATGCATCAGCATATACTGATTGGTTCTATGTAAATACTGAATTTATACTGAAAACATAAGCATTCTCTTTTTGTAACTTATCTTCCTCTATAATTGAAACACACACACACACACACACACACACACACACACACACTGTCTCCTGTTTCACAACTCCCTTAGTATTATAATAAATTAAGATGCACACATGCACACACCATCACTCTGAGTGGACAACCAGCATATGGTTAATGGACTGGATCTTGTGGGTACCATCATAGAGAAAGGCATGTGTGATGAATGGCTATTTACTGAACATGACAGGGCTTAATATTGAGAGTTATACTAACCCTGCTGCATGTGCATCTTCTCTCAGTGACACATAGAACATGCATACACACGATGAAAATAAAAACATGCGTCTGTTGATGCATAGCACCTTGTCAATTCCCAATAATTTCCCATATATCTTTTGAGGATGAGCTAATCACATATACCTCCAGTGTTGGGAAGGTTACTTTTAAAATGTATTCCCCTACAGATTACAGATTCTA
>JAPTGW010000006.1:8203621-8216947 GCA_029814545.1 Apogonichthyoides opercularis
TGACAGAGTCAGCTGAAACAATGCACAGAAAGCTCTTGGGTCAAAATGAAGAATGCCGACAATGTGAACAATCCAAACCTTTAAGGAGATCATTTCCACACACATTTTTTTTTCAATGCAATGCATGTGTTAAATAATGCAAAATCTCCTGAAGCATCTTCTTTGCACCTCTTCTTCTGCCAGATCCTGTATCTTCATTTGTTCTCTCTCTGTCTTTCCTTCTCTTTAAATGTCGTATGATCTGATCCATTTCTTACATTTTTCCTTTACACCTTTATTTATTCTTTGAGATGTTTCAAATGTTATTGTTTGATCTTGACAACACTAGTTTATGAAAAAATTAATAGTGGTGGTAATGTACAAATATCTACGCTGTATATATTTCAAGTGGGAGATAGTATTGTTGAGAATTAAACCAATGATTATAATAGTTATTGTATATTAAACATTACAATTACAGATCTAAATAATCCAATTTTTTATGTCTGATATAATCTGAGTGTAGCTATATTATATGCTGATCCTCTCTGCTTTATATCTTCATATACAGCGTATCTTATGTTTAAGTATTACTATTGTATTACCCTGTTTCCTTTATAAATAGAACTTTTGTACCTTCTTAAACACTTTCCCATTGCTCTGTCGCTCATCCTCTTCACTGATGACCTCCCTCGTACCGAGACAGTCTCTGTGGGGGAATGTAATGGCTGCATATTCAAACATCTTATCCAACGTGTCCACTCCTGGTTGGAGCATTGTCGCAAACCTCTTGATGGCGCTCACCGCTCGGTAGGGTCCCTCTGGGCGACCCAGCACCGAACAGGCCTTCGCTCTCTTGGCTCGCTCCTCTTCAGTGCCGTAAAAGATCCCATCAGATCTGGAAACCCAGCTGAGGAGGTAAGACGGCAAGAAGGTGATGAAGGTGTAGATCCAGACCATGAGGTGGAAGAGAAGCAGTAGCATGGGGTTCAAGTCCTCCTTCAGCTTCATTTTGATGAAGCTGTGAAGCAGCTGGCTCCAAAATGTAGGAAGAAAAAAAACAAAAAACACCTTCTCCACTTATTTTTGTCTTTTCCTCAGTGGTTCAGAGATTTGATTCCTGCAGCTACAGTTACTCCAACAAATACTCTCCTTGTGCTCTTCTTTATTTTAATCTTTCTTTTGCTTTTCTGTGTGCTTCTCTGTCTTTGCACTTTTCAGCAGGAAAATGGTCACAGGTCCACACCACTCCTAGAAAACAGATGACATGAATTTGGTATTAGAGCAACAGCTGGCATTGAATTCCTTTTCCTTGTTAGAATAGTTCCCAAATTAGATTAAGGTCCTACTTACAACAATCTTCAGCTTTTGCAACCTTGTGGGACAAGAATATCTATTCAATCTAAAACTGAAACAAAATGGACAGATCCTGTGTCCTCTAGCACAGAGCCAAAAGCAGAAGAGAATTTTTGTTGTTGGCCAACTATGGTGTAACATACTCAGCAGCTCCTTCCTTTCCATTCAACCCCTGTATCCAGAGTGCTCCCAGATCACAGCAAAGAGCACAAACAACTGTCAGCACTACCCACAGACACAAAATAAGCAAAAATGGTAAAGAAAGAGGCAAGGAAGAGATCAGTGTGGAGAAGAAATGAAAAAAAGAAATGATGCGAAGAAAGAACAAAAGAATGTTAAAAAAAAAATACTCCAAAAAAGACAAGCACTAACAGATGTAAATGACAGAATGTGTGACACAAGTACAGAGGATTCTGAAGGAGCATATGAGCATGTGTGTGACAGGGTAAAAGCCACTACAAGAGGAATATAGCCAAGAAAGGAACACATAAGTGCTGAGAAAGAACAGGCTGTAGCTTAAAAGTACACGCTGTAAAGAAGTAGATGCTGCCCCAATGCACCCATTACACAACAGGATGTCTCATGTAGAGTTCAGTAGGGTGTGATTAAAAAAGCTTCAACACATGTGCTCAACTGTATGAATACACAATATGTGTATTTTACAAATCCACTCTCACCACTGTGTTTTAAATTCCTACATGCATACAATACATAGGGTCAGTGAGAGTGTCCCATAGGTGACGGCAGAGTTTGGGAACTGTCCAGAGTTCTGAATAGACATATCACATTTGTTTTAACCAGATGAGGAGTGAGTGAACATGTTATGTAAAACACATGTGTACACACACATACACATGCATAGAACCACAGAAATATACCTCCATTCTGAGATTATTATTCTGTCATATATTCTGTTACTGTTACTGCTGTTATTATTACTGCTATTGCTCTGTTATGATTATTCTGTTGTTTTGCACTTTACACAAGCTTCAGCATTATTAACATTTAGTTCTATCAATATCTGTCAATCCAATAAGGTAAAATCTGAATATAAATTTATTAAGATAATCTCATCACCTATGTTTTACAAACTAGGTGTGTAGGCCTTCACCTGGGCTAACACTAGTTAGAATATTTAATCTGAACAAACATAATCAGATATGGAGAGTTTGCCATCAACATTTAACCCTCCTGTTCTTGAACTTTTAAACAAATGATTCCCTTTTAACCATGAGTTTTAAGGTAAAAAAAAATAATAATAATTTTGAGTATGTAGCCAAATGTAACGAATCACAAAATTGCCTTCAGGGGCTTCACAATCAGTGTAATATACAACCCTCTCTGTTCTACATCCTCACTTTTAGAATCATTAACTGGGGAAAAAGTACAAGAAATGTCAAGTAAAGCCATAGAGGGGTGATTTCTCCTCCATGAAGAACATTTATTATACTGTATATCTAGCTCATATAAATATGCAGAATGTAACCAAAGAGATGTTATTTCATAATTTACTTGTATAAAATGGTCATACTTTTTGTATTTACTGGTAAATCTGCAAACATCAGGTGAAAGAAATTATCTGACCAGAAAGTTAAAATGTCATTAATTGGGCACATTTTTTTGGTAATGAGAACTAATGAAGCTTGATACTTCCACACTGATAGAGCATGATACCATATGATACCACTCTGTGGATAACAGTGTCAGTCTGGTAACTGATCCACCACTTTGGGTCTAACTTTTATGTCAGTTATAATGACTTTGGTGAATGTCAAACTTTTCATCTCCCAAAACCCTCAGTTTAAACGTCTTTCTCAGGCTCATAACACTTGTAACACCAATATCACAATCATCCTCTGCTGTACTTTTTGTTTAGCACTAATTAGCCAAATGTCAGTGTACTAACATGATACTCTAGAAAGGTGGATGTAACACCTGCTAAATATGCTCTGCTTGTTATTGTGAGAGGTGTTACGCTAAAATCAGGCAACCTTATGTTCACTGGTTTTAGGCACCACTGTCATAGAATGACATTAATACTGCAGATGCATTTTGGTTGCGTTTCAGGAATTTAGTGCAGAAGAATCAACAACTGTGGATAAGTCAATGCATGTTGCACTTACTTTCAATTTAACTATAAGGATTGCGATTACTGATTGTGCATTTACTAGTGGTGATAACTGAATGTGTACACCACAGCCTCATTAGGTAGTACAGGTTTTCAGGGTACTAAAATCTGTAAACTGAAGAGTCTGAACATTCTAAAGCACATCAGGGTTTCTGTTAATTACTTATGTTATTGTCTTTACAGTTAAAACAGACATGTCCCCAAACAAAACGGTGTAGGCAGGCACATATTCATACTGTGAAAGCTGCTGGCAGTCTATTTTTGCTGCAGGAATTTATTATTAATAACCAGGAGAGGCTCGTCTTGCTACCCAGAAACATCACATCCCTACACTACCCCTTCTGAAACTACCTACTGGTATACCCACTGTACCCACTTCACTCCCAAATACACTCATCCCTCAAGTGTCCTTTTGAGACTCATAAATAAATCAAAGATTTGAGCAGCCGTGCTCTCCTAAACTACCATCTGTTCCCTGTGGGATGTGGACTCCCATCTCTCTGTGCTATTGTTCAGTGGGTGTCTTGTTACCCAGTATGGGTGCCATGCTACATCACAGGATGCTACAGCTAACAAAAACAGCACACTGGTGGAACAGATGCGTTACCCCACCGCCTGCTATCAGCCACTATTTGTTTATGCTTTTGCTTATTACTACATTTTAAGTGGGAAATTAAGGTCAATAGCACAGAGGACATTCTGAAGTAGTCCAATCTGCTCGGGTAAACAAACTGGAGGAAAATAATTAGAAGCCTAAGATTTACCACAGTTGTTATACAGAAGACATACAGTAATTTTACAATTAAAAAATATTTCTAAATGCAACAAACCATTCAGTATCTTTAAAACAACATGAACTTAAGTAAAACAAAAATATGTCTTACTTGGGTAGTGTAAATGGATCAGCCATAACATTTTGATCACTCACAGGCAAAGTGGTATTAATATTGATAATTTCATTGCATAGGAACTTGTCAGTGGGTGGATATATTAGGCATCAAGTGAACATTTAGTGATGTTTTAGAAACAGCAAAATGGGCAAGAGTAGAAATCCAAGCAACTTTGACAAGGGAGATATTGTTATAGCCAAATTACCATCTGTCTAATATTATATAGGTTCCCCTTTTTCCACAAAAACAGCTCTGACCAGAGGTCTAGACTCTTCAATAGGCTACCTCCTACTCCATTTTTTGTAGGTATCCTCCACTGCAGACCAGAAACACCCAACAAAACCTGTGGTTGTGGAGATGCTCTGACCCAGTCATCACTGTTAAAAATATGGTCCTTGTCAAAGTCAGTCAGTTCCTTATGTTGCTCATTTTGCAGTTTCCAACACATCAGCTTCAAGGAGTAAATGTTCACTTTTTGCCTAATATATCCAACCCAGCGAAAGGTACCTTTGTAATGAAATAAGCAATATTATTATCACTTCTCCTGTCAGCAGTCAGAGTGTTATGGTTGGTCCGTGTATCATAGATTGGAAAGTTTTGGCAAATATATTAATGAATAGAAGGGCTGGTAACACATTTTAAAGGTGGGTAAACACACATAATAATTGATCAAATCATCCATGAACTGCCTTAAAAACACAAATTTGTATTTTGTTTACTAAAAAACATAGTGACTCATGCCAATCACAATTTGATTTATTGTTCTGTACAAAGATAAATGATTACTTGGTATGATCTAAAACTGTGAAGAACAATTAATTCTGAAATGAAGCCATGCACTTCAACCCAAGCTGTTTTGTATTAAACACACATCAGCGACTTAAGTCATAACTGGCTGATATTTCATCTATTCAAGTGTTCCACCAATAGTTTCAGAAGGGTCTTACTATACAACTCTGCTAATAAACACAAGGCCATGTCTAATTTGCACCATAGCAGTACATAACCAAGCCTGATTCTAATCTCCCTCGTTAATAATGATGAATTGTAACTGCAGTATGTGCTTGCTCAATGGGTGATTTTATCCAACAAGCAGGCGCTTTGCAGGCAGCCGCCACTCATTAGATAAATTGAGTAATATTCTGACAAGGTCTACGTAGTGGTGGGGTGAGCAGCTGAGAGTGTGTGTGTCTGTGTGTGTGAGGGAATCATTGCTTCCTCAAGTGATTGTGTGAATGGGGTCTTTTGTGCATGGACGTCATCGTGCTTTCACCCACTCCGCTTAAGCAGGCAAGCTTAAGTCTTGCAGAAAGTTCAGCATGGCTATTGTGGCGAAACGACGCGCCAACACGCAACTAGGTCTTGAGGGTTAGACTGTGTGTGCACATGTTTGTGCCTGAAAGAAAGAGGGAGGATGCATGTGTGTTGTCTGTGTGGGGAGAGTGTGTGGGTCCCACACAGATATGCAAAAATGGAGTGCATGTTCCAGCTGAAAATACTGTCATCCTCAAACATCTGCATAAGAACTGAAGAGCTTTGAGTATGATTTCATTCAGGGTGAGAACACAAAATACAACTGGCTGGCTTTTGTGGATCAGACAGCAGCTTATCTCTGTTTTGGGTGCACATGGTGACACAAACTGCTGGCAGACATACTTGTCACCGACCAATTCCCTTTTCTCCTCTAAATCCTCTTAATGCTGAGAGTATTGACAGAACTCCATATATTCACTGGATCAGATGAATCTTGATAGGCTGCTGTAGATCTCTTTGTAACAATTCAAGTTTGCTTTTTTTCAAACATTACAAAGTCTTCAGTTGACGATATTTATAACACAATATTCATGTTACTTGTGTCCAGTCTCACTCCTCCAACAAAAACCATATTGTCTTTGAGTGTTTAGGGTGCTCATGCATCCATAAATAGGATTGTCTTAAATTAAATCCTGTTATCCTTAATATTAATAATTAATCCTTAAATCTGGCACTTAAGATTTTCCACAGACACAATAAATAATGTTGCTGTAGATGCTTTGGAAATGTTTGTAAAATTTTACTGTGACATAGATGGGAATGAGTGGAGCCTCTAACAACCATTCATGGTTGGAGGGGTTCAGGTATGAGCTTTAGCAGCTTGAACATCAGTAGCAGAATCATTAATCATGAGAAGTAGAAATGTAATGTTAGTTGGATTGAAACACGGTTTAGACTGGTTCAAGACAGTAAGTATCCTGTTGTACTATTATTTATGTGAATGTAAGGTCTTAAATTTGACCAACGATGCTTTGAAAAATGTCTTAAGAAGTCATACATTTGGCTTCTTCAAACCTGCAGATACCCTCCAGTAGGTACAGAAAAATGTATTTTCTATTGTTGCCATAGGTCAGTGTACTTCAGCTGATTAGGCGTGGAGAACAGCTAGAAGATGGATTGTTCTAAGGTTTGATAAAAATACAAATTTTTATTTAAAAAAAAAGTCTTCTTACCTGTTTGGATTGCACATATGCATATGATATAATATGTCAAAAATAGAGTGGTGACATTTATAAATGGTAATATTCCACTAAAACTGTATCTTGCATGTTCCATATGTTTGCTAACATTATAAGAGTAATCAGTCTTGCAGTAACCACTGGGGAAAACGTACTGCGGTAATTTTCACCATGAATACATAGAAATATTAAGCAGCAGATGTTCACACTGCATTTGCCGGCGTTGATTCATAACGCCATGCTGACTTCCGATAGATAACTTCAAAATAAAATAGATAAATATGCTGATAGGTCAGGCTTTGACCGACTGACACATTATAAGTAACTATTCGCGAATGGAAGTGAATGAAGAGTCGTGCTTTGGTTTTAGAGAAATAAAGCGCGTTACTTCCAGAGCTGTCTGTATTGGTGAAACAGCTGCAGCATCCCACACATCTGGACATTCTAAAACAACATCCAAACATACACTCTGAACCGTCTGTGACTGAAACCGACACACAAACTTACCTACCAATGTTTCCGTAAAGTCACGAGAGCCGACTTTCAACTGCTGGAGCTGCGCGTGGGGTAAGTCATCCTCCTTCTCTCCGTTCACACTAGGCTCTGCAATCTAAGTCCGGAAGTGACACGCGCGTCGTGTTGTTGTACGGGGATGGATGGATGGAGGAGGGAGTAGGGGGTTTGAGAGGGAGGGGGGAAACCGGCATTCTCTGCGTTATGATTGGACTTGCGAAGGTGGCGCGTGCTGGGGGCCGGACCGAGATGCAGGGAGGGTCGAGGTTACTGTATGGGTTACTGACGGTCACGAGGAGCTAGAGGCTGCACGCGCACACAAACTGCACGCTGTGGTCCTGACCTATTTTAACTGTCTGAGGGAAACATTAAAAAAGCAAAAAATAGCACTAACTTATGTGCTGTATCTGATGAGCAGGTACCTGGTCCTACAGAGGATGATAGTTCAAAATAATCAATGAAAAAAACATAAACCACTATTAAGTCAGCTATTTTAGCAAGGTTATAATAACCATACATGTGCATTTTCCTGTCCCTATCAATATACTGTACAAGAAATGTGTAAACAGCATTAAAAATCAAAATACATTTCAGACACAAAAGAAAACGTGACAAAACGAGGGAAAAAATGTTTTACATACACATCAGTATTGTAGAAGTAATATGGGATTACAGAGAGAAGAATTAGCCCTAAAAGACCTAAACAGCACTGATCTAAAATGTGTAATAACTCTTGGACAACTCCTATAAATATATTTAAACGATTCAATTAAGATTTAGATGATCAGCTTAGTCTTATTTGGATGTTCAGAGGCTCGGTAGTGAACATGGAAACACCACCATCTTCTGCAACATTGTAAAGCTTATCGTTTGACAAATGACAGTGGTTGTGTTTTTTTGTTTTTTTAAATCTTCAATTAATAATATGTTCTGTGGGGAAAAACACACATTTTCTTTAGTTCTTAGTTTTGATATGACAACCTTTGAATTTATACTAAGCTTTCATGAGCATCTTCATATAAAGGAATGAATTGAATATAGAAATATACCTGCTTTTTACTGGGAAAACAAAAGTGTGATATAATTAATGGTGATAAATCTCTCAGGAAAGTTTAGATGTGGAGAAAAAAATACATCTGGAAGGTGCCACAGAGTTAGAGAGTTTTAAAGGGTTAAAGACAGCCTAAGTATAAATGAAAACTCTAGTACAATATTCATGAAGCTTGATATCATATTGCACAAGATTATTTAAGGAAACTTTCAGATAGTCAAACCAAGATAGTTCAGCAAGTATTAAGTCCAAATGAGGGTCACACTCAGTACTGTCTTTTAACTCTGTTTTTTAGTGCACATAGTACTTGCATTTTGTTGTATATTAATGACATACGTAAATGAAGATGTATGCTCATTACTAACCTAATAAACTAGAAAACTGAAGGCTGCAGAAAACTTGCACTGTTCTGGACCTAAAATTCTTTTTGTAGTCAGCATCCATCATATGAAATGTATTTGTGTTTGCCGAAGTGGCATGAACGTTAGATTTAAGCACCACTGGATATTATTTGGGGAGTTTTGTTTTGCATTGAAACCACACACACACTTCAGAAGTGGACAAAGTGTTCAGATATTTTACTTGGGTAAAATATAAAGTACACAGTGTAAAAAGAAAGTATGGCATTGAAAACCTTATGAAACAGTACAGTACAAACCTATTGTATGTGTTGTATGCCAGTAATAACAAAGCTCATTGTAATTACTGTAGGCCTAACCTTTTATGGTTCATACCATCATTCATAATAATTTGTTGATTTTAGTTTTATAACTCTGCAGTGTAATTAATATTGTATAGATGATAAATCCAGAATGAGAAAACAACCATTTTTTCCTCATTTGGTTTCAGACTGTGGATCTACATTTGATTTTACAAGAGAAACACACACGCACACACACACACGCACACACACACACACACACACACACACACACACACACACACAAACATGTGCACATGCAGACAGTGGGAGCACCCAACTGTCAAAACACTTTCATTGTTTTAATGCAGATGACTGTGACACAAGGGCAGCTGTTGAACAGTACTTCTCGTTTTTCCCCACATAATACAATATGTATCTGCTTTACAAACACAGTGGTGGAGTGCAGGGATCAGATTTTTCATGACGGTTTCTAGCAAAATTAGTGAGTTTTTATAATCTTCTGATTAGCAATTAGTGTTCTTTGGGATTTCTGCACTTTATGGAACAATCTTATGCGTTATTTCTGCATTTTCTGTAATTCTATGAAAACTATATATTTTCTGTAAAAATAATATCCTTCTCTTTGGTGTTGACTGTTGCATTGTTATGGACCTCAGGGAAAATGGACCAATGAAAATGTGTGCATGTGGGTGTGTGTGTGTGTGTGTGTGTGTGTTAATGACAGTGGGATGACTCACTCTTGCAGTGTCATACAGTGGCAGCACAAAGACAAGCAGATGGCAGACTGACTTGTTACTGTGAAAAATAAAACTGTGAAATGAGGCTTACTGCCCACTCTTCTTTCACATCAGGGTAATAATCCATTACTTCTATCATTCCCTCATCTGACTACTAATGGGAGGATAATCCATCATCACTGGATTGGAATGGATCTATCACTAGTGTTAAACTTCTATAGCTACCAGCAGTCTTGCAAAAAATGTTATCTATTTGGCTGATTGGCTGATGTCTATATTTATTTGACTAATCAGCTGATGTCTATAAGCATAAATAGAGCTATCCACATATTAGATTTAGGAGTTTTTGTTGTTGTTTTTTTTTATTTACAATTTTTATTTACTTAATGAAAACCACAGATGTAATTTTTTATGCTTAAAAAAAGGAATCATTGACATCTAAAGCATACACAGTATTGGTTGCACTTCTTTTATGTTCCTGCAGATCTGTCTCAACACCTTGAAAAAATTGGTTTCCAGGCAACTTTGAAATGTACTGAACAATAACAGCAATGATTGTGGGCTTGACACAAAACACTCCAGTGTGGCTAAAAAAAAGTGCTCCTCAGGCTAACTGACAACAATTGTATGCATGTTACACAGTATGTGTGATACCCTATCTAAATTCTTTTTATGAAATGGCAATTTTCATAATTATAATACATAATAACAATTATGCAAAATCGCATGGTTTCATATATTATCCACATCATATCCCAACAAAAAGGTACATTTAGATATTTTACAATACTTTAACTTAATGGTCATTGCTTTTCTTTTCATTTTCTTCTATGTGATACGCCACAGAAAATTTGAAATGAAGACATGAAAAAGTTTCTGGTGTAAAATATCGATAATGCTCAAAGCTTATTTTCACTCAGGCACCGCTCCAGACAGCTACAGCCGGCTGGTGGGGTCCTTTTCCACAAGGCTGAGGAAGATTAGCAGGCAACATGCCGACTGTCGGAGTAAAAAGGGATCTTCTCTTCAAAGCTTTGGGCAGAACATACAGTAAGTCAAACTTACTTTCGGCTTGATTGACAAAGTGTTTGTCTTAGTAGCAAGTTTTCTCTTGTCGGTAAAAACTGAATAATTTGACTCAGAAGTAGCAGGACTATTAGCAGCTGTTCACGAGTAGCTAACTTTAACAAATTCTAGCTTTAACAAAACCGTGCTAAAATGACAAAAATCGACATTTGATCGTACATAGGGACGTACTTGAAATTCATCTTATTATGCTAATGTTTGTGATCGCACAAAGTGCGTACAATGCGTGGCTGGCAGTACTACAGTGGATGTCAACGTGATTGCATCATTCATTCGTCCTGTCATTTAAACCTTGAACAGCAGCGTTGAACTTAACTTAGTGACAGAATACTTATACTTACTTATCGCAGAGATTAGAAGGTAACACATTTTCAAACCTGTTTCACCCATGTATTTTTTTTTTTATCTTGTTTTAGCTGATGAGGAGTTTGACGAACTGTGCTTTGAATTTGGACTGGAGCTGGATGAAATTGTGAGTAAATATCTTAATGGAAGTCCAACCCTTTGTGTCCTGTCATATTTCTCACTTAATTCATGGTCATTTGACATTGTAGTGCTGCTCTAATCGTATGGTTTAGGAGACCATTTAAGATTGAGAATTTGTGAATTGATGTGTCATGTAACTAGTGCGTTCTCTGCTCTGACCCCTTTAGACTTCGGAGAAGGAATTAATCAGCAAAGAACAGGGTGACTCCAAAGCTTCGGGAGCTTCTGATGTGATTCTGTACAAAATTGATGTACCAGCTAACCGCTATGACCTACTTTGCCTTGAGGGGTTGGTCCGTGGATTGCAGGTTTTCAAGAATAAGTGAGTAGTATCTTGTTTTACAAGATAATATACTGTACTTTAAAATCAAGACTAAATTACTGCAGCGTCTAATTTAGCCTCGGTTAGTTAGTTAATACAGACCAAACGGTTGTATTTAACAATGAGACAGTTTAATTTTAGTTTCTGTGTAGATTTTTATTTTTTTATTGAACTTAAAAAAATGCAAAGACTCCAAGGAAGTGAAATGAGCACATTAACAATAAATGCATATGGTGGATATGAATTAAATCATGTATTTAAAATATACAAGCTCATATTCGTTTAACTGCACAAATGAAATGCCCCTAAAATAGCAATAGAATAATATAAAAAAAATCTAACTGTGAAATAAAATACAGAAATAAAGAGTTCTAAATAAAAATAGGCTTTAGTAAATTTCGCAAGTGCCTTCTTATTTTTTATGTAGTATATGGAATATTTCTTTTTCTTAGAACCAATAAGTAAAAATTTTGGCTTTTTACATTAAATAATTGACATGATTGGAAACGGCATGATGCAACAGATTTTTCATATGTATTTCTTTATTGAATATCATTTGCAGTGGACAGGTTTTTTTTTTTTTTAAGTGAAGCTGTCAATTTTGCTAATTTATGAGGACAATGATTTATAGAAGCGAAAAAATGAGGAGGATGAATAAATGCTTGACATCGATTATGATTTACAATACCATTGTTCATAAATGCCCCTCCCCCAGTAACAAGACATTTTATTCTCGATCAACACTTATCAAAGTTGAATTTTACCTGTTTAAAAATATAATAATGTTACATTGTTCATTGTAACTGTTTTTATTCCATTTTAGTTTTTATTAACTCTGATAGTATTTTTATTTTAGTTAATACTTTTTTTTCACTTGTTTTGTTTTTGGTTTAAACTTTTTTTTTGCAGCTGTAATCAACCAGGCCTGCATTGCTGAAATATGGTTCTCCCTGACTGAACTAGAGGCATACACAATCGTATTAATCTCGACCAGTGGTTCTCAATATTTTTCTCTTAGGTCCCCCTTTGGAGGACAAAAGGTCTCCAGGCCCCCATCAACCCCAACAAAATTGTAACAGTGGTGCAATTATGACTTTTATTGAAAGAAATGTCAATATTGTGACAATACTTTTTGCTTTTCCTTGTATAATTTGTTCAAATTAAAAATAACTTTGATTTTTTTTTTTTTTTTGAATAATACAAATAAACTTAACCAGACTGCTCCCTGTACCAATATTTTTCCAAATAAAAATAGGAAATGCACAGTTATCTTACAACTATGACAATAAAGTTGCTTTTTTTTTTTTTTAAGGACAAACAAATATAAGTAACAAAAATGAACTTTTAATTGTATCAGTGGCTGTAAAAAGCCTGTTTCCATTGCACATCTCGGAACATTAAAGTATAAACTGTGTAAAAACAGAAACATGTCACATTTGCTTTTCCAGTCCAATCCTTGTCCATTCCCCCTACCTAAACTCTTTGTCTAGTGACAGATCCCCATGGCAGTAGATTGGTTTGTTGTACGTCCCTAAAATTAGTCCAGGTGCTCCAATGCTAGAACATTAGTTCCACCTGCTATATGTTCTAACCTGAAGAACTGAAGAAAGGGGGGGAAACAC
>JAPTGW010000006.1:8228489-8241012 GCA_029814545.1 Apogonichthyoides opercularis
GAGAGTGGGTGGAAAGTGGCCTGGCTCAAGTGTAGGATATTCATTGACTGATTGGTTATTTAAGATGTACCAGAGCTATTTATATAGTTGCCATGGCATCCCGCTCATGGTACAAGTACATGACGTGTGAGCCGACGCAAGCACATTCCACCAATTTATTACACTGAGCAGACACAGAAGGGGCAGAAATAAACGGTAGAAATTCCCCACTTCAGTTTCCTGCTCTCACACAAACACTTACACATGGTCAGTCCATGTGTTTTGTAAGCCTTCGTCCATAGTGATGAGTGAACATCTAAGCAGTGGGCTCTGGAACCCATTAGCAAGGCAGCGTGGGAAGAAGCAGTGCACTATGGGAGAATGCCATGTCTCTGTGTGTGGGGCTGTTGTCATAGCAACTCTTGTATCTTGTTAAATCTGACAAGTCTGTCTTTCTATCTGTTTCCATGTCAGTATTTTGAACAAAGTGAGCAAATGCCTCTCACATTACAAGAGTGTTTTCATCTCTGTATCGATTTGAGGAGTTTTATTCCATCTGGACTGTGGCATTTGTCTCAGTGACCTTTGCTCCTGATGTGGACTGACACACTGGATTCTGAGTTTACTCGGAGGGAGAAATCTATGTGTAATGTGACCAAGGCAGAAAGTCTAGTTGAGGCCACTATGCATCTAGAGGTGGATGCTACAAAACTATGGCACTCACATTTTCATGCAAAGATCATCCTTTTGTGGCCCTTTCAATGATTTATATGCAAATGGTTATGATCCAGCTTCTGTCCTGTCTTTAAACATCACAAGCTTTACCTTAACAGTTGACAATAAGGATACATAAACATACCTTAATTAAGAGAATTAAGGAATTAGTTCAGCACTTGCGTCTCTGGAGTCTGAGTAATTATGAGAAGTTCCGCAAGCATGAAAACCCTGACCAAACAGATGGTATATTGTAACGCTGGTGATGCGTAGGTTTTTAAGGTACTTTCCGAATGCGCAAGGGGGTGGTAATTGTTGAAGAAGGAAATAAACTTCAAGAATAGAACATAAGCAAGATCAAGAACAAGTCTTTGCCAGTGCCTAGCTGATCCCTGCATCCATTTGTCATCTCACATTAAGTAACTTTAGTTGTTTCCTGCTTTCACTTTCTTCCCCCTCAGATTCCACTTTTTTCCCTGGTCGCTGCGCAGCGGTCTTTGTCCATGGAAAGAGCGTGGGACGTCTCGGTGTCCTCCACCCTGATGTCATCAACCGCTTTGAGCTGACCATGCCCTGTTCAGCCCTGGAGATCGACATCGAGCCCTTCCTGTGATTTCATTTTTTAATAAATCCATACTCAGTGCAGTTTTTACTCTCAGGTTAACCCTTGTGGAGTCCTTGGGGTCAATTTGAGCCCATTCAGCTGCCTTTGTCTATGGGATGTGGAAGGCAGCACAAGGGTTAAAGTTAATCATAACAGTCCAACTAAATACTAATGGCTTGGCATATGTAGTGTAAGAGAACAGAATATCAAAGAAATTTAAGGACCAATCTGTGCTGCATGATATTTATATCACTAATGAGGTTGGTTTTTTTTACTGAAGTCAGAAGAATTAAACTTTAACAAGACTCTATTGTGTTGTTGATGTGAATGGTGTGCATCTGTGTGTGGGCTTACATGCATGCCAGGTCTTAATTTAGCATACTTGTGCCTAGGGGGCTAGTGCATGATAATTAAGCTCAATGACTCATTACCTGTTACTTTGTTGCCTTGGTTCTTCCAGTGGCCACACTGCTGAAACCCTCCTCACTCATGACGTCCCTATGCAGGAAGTCATCAGGCACAAGTTCCCCACGCTACACGAATCTCCGCAGGCTCTGGTCTCCCACCCAGCTTCCACAAAAACGATATTTGGTGATATGAGCACGTCAGTTGGTCTCAAAGCTCTTAATGACTTCCTGGCAGACAAAAGCTACATTGAGGGCTTTGCAGCGTCCCAGGCTGACACTGCAGTATTTGATGCCATCCCCTCTGCTCCGTCATCAAACCTCTGCCACCTCCGGCGCTGGTACAACCACATCCAGTCCTTCCTGAGAGAAAAACCCAGTCTACCATTGGCTAAGGGTCAGTTTGTCCTCCCATCTACACCTCCAGCTTTAAGTAATGCCAATGACAACGACGATGATGACTTCGACCTATTTGGCTCAGAGGATGAGGAAGAAAGTGAGGAGGCGGCGAGAATCAAGGAACAGCGCCTTGCAGATTATGCTGCCAAGAAGTCTAAGAAGCCAGCTCTCATAGCCAAGTCTTCGATCCTGCTTGATGTCAAGCCCTGGGATGATGAAACTGACATGGCCAAACTGGAGGAGTGTGTCCGCAGCGTCACCATGGATGGGTTGCTCTGGGGGCAGTCTAAGCTAGTCCCAGTGGGCTACGGCATCAAGAAGCTCCAGATAGGTTGTGTGGTGGAGGATGACAAAGTGGGCACGGATCTACTGGAGGAAGCCATCACCGCCTTCGAGGAATATGTTCAGTCTGTGGATGTGGCTGCCTTCAACAAGATCTGAATTATACAAACTGTAGTAAAACGAATGGTACCATCTGATGTTTTCTAGTGTTGGCTTTAAATAGATGTTGTCAGAAACTCAACATACAACCAATGTTCATAATACAGTAATTAAACCTCAGGTCCTTTGCTTAAAAAAAAAAAAAAAAAAAAACAAAAAAAAAACCTTTTATCATTTGATACAAGTACACAACCCTTTACCCTCAAACGTCCAATAAAGCCATTGTCACTTTTGACGAGTTCTTACATTTTTTTTTCTTTTTTAATGGACTTGTGTCTACTTCTCAGCTGATGCTAAGCTCTTTCCTTTACTTTCAATTCAAAGTGAAATTCTGGCAGCTTGTAGGCTCCCTTACAAAAGTGAGTTGTGCCAATTTTAAAAAGCTTTCTTGCAAATGAAGCCTGATGGGTGCTCCGGCATTCCTTCAAACCCAAATGTAGCAAAAGAAGGTTTAACCCATTCAATGCTCCATTGCTGGTTGTGAGCATATGATGATAACGGTGGAGCAAATGGCTTACCTGTACACTCATTTACCTTGGACTATTAAAAGCAAAAAGGAGATAAAGTAAATTTCAGTTAAACTGATTTTGATCAGATTCGTATGAACAATAAGTTTGGTTTTTACTGTGGGGGGAAAAAAAAAAAAGAAGGAATTTCAGCACTGACTGACTTGACATTTTTGTACTCTATGCAACACTGCAGTAAGACACCGCTGCCAAATAGACAGCATAATTCAAATAATCAAGATAAGTTAGTAAAAGCAACCACTGTTTGCTCAAAATATTTTATTTGGTTTGAGTTGGTACAGGTCAGTCACAAACACTCTTGTGAATCATTCCTAGGGCTTTATTTCCTATACTTGCTGCATATGATGATGTTTTAGTGCAAAAATACATAATTTGGTACGTTAAAATAAATATGAGGTAAACATCTGCAATTTTGAGTTTTGCTTATTTTGTATCAAACTTTGTTTCATTTTGGGGTCAGTCCTATGTTATCAGGTCATAGTAGCCCCATAAAAATAAAGAGTCTGTTAACCAATATTGAATTGACCAGTCCAACAGCTGTATATGTGGCAAATTTGTAAGGCACTTCAATCTCTCTCCTCCTCCTGGCATTCTTGTCATTGTTTGGCACTCTGTACCATGAATACAACATGTGAAGGCTCACAGTTTTTACCACCTGCCTAGTTGCAACTAATACTGTGACTCCTACTAGGAAGCGGGTGGTGCTTTGTGCCAGTGCATTGGCAGTCAGTGGGGGTAGAGGAATGGGAAAGGGCCCTTGGGGCTCAAAAGTCTCCCCCAGCTTCACATTCACCCAGTATCCTACAGAGCACCCTGCACCAACTCCTAGGATAGTGGTTGTGTCCCCCCGTGTGGTGCTATAATGGTCCAGTTCTGGGTATGTATAGCTTAAGAAGAGGGTCAGTACAACTGCAACAATTGGTGAGATGCTGCTGGTGAGCTGGAAGTGATCGAATGTCTCCCAATATGGGTAGGTGATGAACAGGAGGATGGCTGAGATGAAGATGCCACAGATCACGTCCTGAAAACATAAGCGTAGCAATATTTAAGTAGATCAGTAGAACCTCGAAAATAATTATATGCTGCCTTGAATACACTTTGCTTGGCCAAAAAAATTACCTGGATTTAACTAAAATGGTTCAGATCCTTCCATTGGATAATTACTGCTGTGATTCATATGGTTCAGCTGCAACAAGTACTTTAACAATTTAACTGTTGCAGTGAAGAGCGTCTCATGTCTTATACAACCATCAGCTTGATGGAGATCATAAAGATTGGACTGTGTCAGTGGACAAAAGGTCATGTGGTCTGATGAGTCTAGATTGACCCTGTTCCAGAGTGATAGGTGCATCAGAGTGAGAAAAGAGTCAGGTGAAATGATTACCCATCATGCCTAGTGCCTACAGTACAAGCCTGTGAGTGTTATGATCTGGGGTTGCTTGAGTTGGTCAGATCTAGGTTCAGTAACATTAGGCACAGTTATATTCAAAGATGACAATACCAGGATTTATCAAGCCTAAAATGGAGATGGAGACATCATTTCCACATGGATTAGCCACCACTGAGTCCAGACCTGAACCCTGTTGACAATGTTTGGGATGTGATGAAGAAATTGTCTGACTCTCCTGTGATCAATACAAGATCTTGGCCAAAGCTTCATGCAACTGGATAGAAATAAATGTACCATTTATTGTGACATTGCATAACCGTTACATTGCTACGCCACTGTGCGTACAGTATGTCCTGTAATCAAAGCTAAAGGTGATCTGACAAAATATTGTGCCACTTTTTTGTGGTCGGGCAGTGTATATTTACAGAGTAAAAGTAATTCAACAGCTATATTATGTAAAAAATCAAGATATTTAACTTGAGTATTTTCATCTTATTTTATATGCTACTGCCAATATAAACTTCACTCTTTTCTATGTCTTATCTACAGCTTCTGCCCTCAGGTATTTTAGAGATCCATTTTGCACAATGGATAACACATCATAAGATATATTATTTAAGACTTAAAGCGTGCTTGTTAACTGTTTTAGCTTTTAATGTCTTGCAAAAAGGACTGTCACATTGAAGATGTCTGAAAGGTGTTAACAGCAACACCAAATAGTTTTCATTTCAAAGTGACTTCAATCCATTCCCATGAGCCCCTAGATTTATTTGGTGTCCCTGTGTAAAAAAGCTGGATCTAATGACAACCAAACTCCACCTCCATTAGAAATAAATGTAAGACGTTACTTAAAACAATGATGCTTCATTAATAATCTAATGATGTCATATGGAGTTATACATCAGTGAGATGGAAAAATAATTTAGCTTCAGTACTTTAACTTCATTTACATTTGAGGACTTTTACTCATGTAAAACTTCTAATGCAGGATCTTTACTTGTATTGGAGTGACTTCACATTGCTGTGACTTACTTCTTCCACTGTTGCTTTATAAGCACTTCAGTGGTGGGGCTGCTGAATTATCATAACATAAATGATATCAAATGAATTCAAGGCGTAATGAAGTCTCAGCTAAAAAAAGAGTGTTGGATCAAAGCTTCAGCAGGACAGTTTAACCAGACACAGATATGAATAATGAATCCTGCGATGAGCCTGAATGTTTTATGCTATCGTGTGTGTGTGAGAGAGAGCGAGAGAGGGGGGGGGGGAGGACAAACTCACCAAAACTGAATGCATGCCAGTGTAGAGACGGCTCAGACACACCAAGGACGATAGTGTCACAGCAATCAGCAGACCCACCTCGAACTGGAACTGAAGGACAAAAACATGCAACTTATCACAAATGATGACAGCGACTGATATACAAATACCTCACATACACACTGTCGCACAACACTCCCTGATGGAGGGATAAAAGATGAAATCTGTATGTAGAATGTTGTGTAACCTTCCTAAACCCTTCTCAGCTCACCTTTCTCCTCCTCCTTTTCTTGTTAGTTTTTAATCATATCATTCATTCATCAATCGTCTTAATGGTGACATGTAACTCCTCTTCTGCCACTTATCCATTCTGCCAGGTTGACGTACCACCTGTCATCAAGTCACCGCTCTTTTATTCTTCTACTGTCTCTCCATCCCCTTGTTCCCTCCTTCCTTTACCTATGCCGGCAGGTTTTGTCCCCCCCGATTTTAATAACAGTGAGAAGAGAGGCCGTGTGTATTCATTCACCTCCTCCCCTCCTGTGCCCCCTCTCCTCCTCTCTCCCCTTTTTTCCTGTGTCTTTTCCTGTCTTTTGCAGCTGGAAGTCTATTCACTGGTAGTTCATGAAGAGAGGTTTTTTTTGAATGGCCACAAAGGACGCCAGGGACAGGAGGGGGTCACTATGTGATTGACTGTCGTGACCTCCGACCTGCTTCGGGAACCATGTGAGTTGCCCTGGGGCCTTGTGGCTATTCAGGACCCTCTGCAACAGCCCACAGCTAAACTATAGCGATGCATACTCTTTCTTTTAGGGGAAGGAATTTCATGGCACAGTTAAGTGCTGTACTGTACATGAATCACTTGGGCAGTTGAGATGATTCTCTAAAGTTCACAGTACTAGAAATTATGACAGCGAGATAGCTGAAATGATGTGACCACAAATCAGCTTGACAGATGTGGAGGTCATAAACTACTGACTGAAGTATTGAGCTTTCACTCAGATCTTCATTAAAACACACTACTTGATTAAGACGGCCTCGGATTGAGCCACTGAGAGTTTTATTGACTCTGCAGTCAAGTGAGAGAGATAAAGAGGAGACAACTCTGGAGCAGGAGGGAGGTGGAGATGTGGACTGACAGTCATTGACTCAGCTGAGTCCATCAGAAGACCAAATAGCAGCTCGACGGGTGTGGCTGATGGTGACTGATGGTGACTGCTGGCCCCGCCCCTCCCTGCCCATTGTCCAACAGCTCAGTCAAGAATTTGTGACGGACAGCGGTGCCACTCCCCTTTTTTCCTCTAAATAACAGTAAAAGTGTCACTTAAGTATATGCATAAAAATATACTTAAAATCATAATCAGCGTCATTAACTTACTTAAACTGTCAAAAAACACATTAAAAGGCAATCTTCATTTTCAGTGGTGCCAAGGAACACAAAATAAAATTTGATAAAATAAAGAACATGAGGCATAAAGGAGTAAAACATGAAACAAGACATGGCAAATATAACAACTACAAAAGTTCCCATAGTTATACAGTGCTAAAATAATGTAGAATCTTTACTTTTAATTGTAAAAACTGAAATAAAAGCATTAAAATCAAAAACAATTAAAATCAACAAGTATAAATGACTAGATTATACTTCTTAATGTATCTAGTGCATTCGTCTTCACTGTTGTAGCTGGTAATGGTGGGACACATTGTAATCACCATATTGTTGAGTAGATAAATCTATAATAATACAACATGATTTAATTGTTACTTTTTATTTTAATATTAATGATATCAGTGTGGAGGACTAAGCAATTCAGAGAATGGATGGGTGGATGGAATATCAGTCTAGGATTAACTAGACACTAAATGTTATGCAGTAAATCCAGGAAGTAAGACATAATGTAGTGTAGCAGAAAAGGGAAAAACGTATGTAAAGTACATCTAATTTGCTCAGATGTACAACAACATATAAATGCACTTACATTGTACCACTGCCTCCGACAGAAGTAAGCAAGTTGCCATCCATAGTTAACACTTTGGTTTGAGAAAAGCCTCTCATTTGGCTCGACTAATTAAGCACAGTCTGGTATTCTGCTAACCTGAAGCAATCTGCCAAATGTAATGCATTTTTAAAGCACTGCTAATGATGCATCCGGTGTCAGAATTACATTTCAGCGTCTACTTAGGCAGAGGAAAAAAGGCCTTATTCCTCTTGTGCTAATGAGCCAGCCAGAAATACATCATTTACAGTTACTAAAAGCAATATTTTCTCTTTTTTCACAGCAATGCAGATTAATGTTAAACTCTGAGCAAAAATATAACACTGACAAGACTGAGATTTGTTGCGTGCTAACATTTTTGTGAGGCTATTATTAGGCACAGTGCTTTGGGCTAAATGGTATATAAGCAAGTTAACATGCTCAACATTTACACTTATGGTGATTATAATGTTCAGCCTAAGTATACTAACATTTGCTGATTGGCACTAAACACAAAGACCATCTGGTTAAACTTAAATATATTCTGCTATTTGTACCACAATCTTAGCTCATGTGGCTAAAAACAACACTACACTTGTGTTCCCACTTAATACAGTTGTTACTAGTTGGGTCTATGTGGGCAGTCTACTCCATCCAGTCTGATTATTATTGAACAAAACCATGACAAAGTTTAATTTTACAATAAGAGTTTTTTTAGTTTCATGTGTTAGAGAACTAGCTAGTGGCTCTGTGTTCTGGAGTTGTTTTAACTCTGCATTGGTTCAGCAATGTGTTTTTTTGCTCAGTGTAGGATCCTTTCTTTATCCACACCCTTGTTCCTAAAGAATGCAATGAGTTGTATGACCCCTCCATATATTGATGATAAGCTACCAAAAACACATGTAAATGCCTCCTTGATAAAAGAACCACAATACTTTTGATTATGTACAGAACAGGTGTATTTTCCTAACCTGTATCCTGGAGGGGGCGCTTAGTAAAAATGTGAATGAAATGGCAATAGCAGCCATAGCATGGGTGGAGGGCAGCCCATATTCTGCATCAACACGTTTCTCCAGCTTGACAACTGGTGGTGAAAGAGGGCGAGGCAACTTCAGCACATCCTTCATCACCTGGCCAATGTACATGACCATCTGAAAGAGGGGAGATGACACACAACTCTTAAGACAGGATTCAACACATACACTGGCAAATGCAACATTATAACCATCAACAGGTGAAGTGTCAATAGTGTTGTGCATTTTATTACAATGGCACCTGTCTGTGGGTGGGTTATTATACCAGGGGACTTCAAAACGTTTGTGGAAAAAGGACAGCTGGAAAAAACGGTTTAAGTTATGATGTTTATTTTTCAACATATGCTCCACCTAGGTCAATGTTCTTCTGCAAGCATTTATACCAGCCTTTAAGTCCATTTGTGTAAAACTGAGGGCCATGTGAGTTAAACCTATGTTCTTTTTCCACAGACTTTTTGAAGCCCCTTCGTATTAGGCAGCATGTGTTGGAAGCACCAAAATGGGCAAGTGTAAGGACCTAAACAACTTTGACAAGGATCAAATTGTCATGGCTAGATGACTGGGTCAGAGTATCCCTAGTCTGCATTGGTTATCACTTACTTAAACTGGTCTAATGAGGGACAACCAGATCTCAATCCAATTGAGCAGTGCTGGATAAATGAGTCAGATCCATGGAGACCTCACTTTGCAACTTAGAGCAGTGTTTCCCATCCAGTGTGCCGTGAAAAATCATCAAGTGTGCCATGGAAAATTATCAAATTTCACCTGATTGGTACTGTAAGCGAGCAGAGTGATATAGATACATATGACAGCACACACCAATGATCCACTCTACAACAACAGTCTCCTGTTTCCCTTTGCAAAATAAAATATAAAAGTGAAAGTGAACCGGCCCCAGTGCAGTGCATTCTACTGATAAAGCCCCCCTCACTAGTGATGTGCGGATTCCCCGCGAACCCCAAGTATCGGGTTGGGGAGGTGGAGATTTGCCTCCCATACTATTATACAATGGACCTCAATCTGGGGGTCCATCCGCGGGGTCGCTGATGCACCCCTCTCAGCTTTCTTGTTCCAAACACCTTGCAACAATGTCGCTCGTGCACCCCCGATGTGCTCACCCCCCCCGCCATCTTTGTGTTTAACTAAACAGAACCAGGTTTCACACTGAGTAGGTAAATTAAGACTAGATTTCTATTATATTTCAATAAATATACGTTTTGTGACATTTTTATTTGGTGGTGTGCCTTGGGATTTTTCTAATGTAAAATATGTACTGTGGCTCCAAAAGGTTGGGAAACACTGACTTAAAAGGACGTCAACAATCTGTTGCCAATGTGTTTAAACCAAAAACTACAGCACACCTTCAGTGGTCCTGTGGAGAAGAAGGAGGACCTACATAATGTTGCACAGGTGGTAAAAATGTTACATTCCCACAGATGCATGACTAGATTGAGACCCGTTGTCCTTCCTTTGACTACGTTTGGTACACTACCAACTCCTGCAAACCCAAAGAAGAGTTTCAGAGTTGTCAAGTTATCACAATTCGGCCGTCAAAGTTACTTAGATCTGTGGATTCACCTGCTCCCAACAGCTCAGTGTATAGGACTAAATACTGACTTGTTGTCCAATGCATCCTACATGTTGATGGGTGCTATTTGAATGGGACACTCAAAATTATTATCTTTTCACCCATCAGTAATCATACTGTTATGACTGATCTGTGTATGTGTTAGTACAATAGAAGGGAAGAGCCACTGTTGACGTCCTAATATTCAGTACATCAAAAAGGGACACAGAGAAGTACTACAGTGTGCTAGCCACAAAAGTCGAAATTAGAGATGGATGAAGATGATGATAAAATAATGAGAAGAGGAAGTAAAATCCTGATTAGGCTGTACTCTAAAGCTAACCACACTTTCTCATGAATAAGTAATCATCGTTCCCACTCAACAAAAAAAGAAAGATGGAGAAACTGTAAAAGACTGTAGCGAGGCAGAGACCCACCCTGGGATAAAATGCAGATGCTGCAGTCATAGAGTAACAAAATCTATTGTAAGAAACTGAGAATTGAAGATTTGCTGACACAGCGTCTTCGGCCGATGGGGTGAGACAGAAGACTCTTGACACAATGACACACTACAAGGTGTGTGTGTGTGTGTGTGGTGTGGTTTAGGTATGAGTGTGTGTATTCGTCCTGCCAAAAGTGCTGCCTATTCTCTTTCATGAGATCCCTAGCGGTTCTCGGAGGGGCAGCCTGCTCGAGCTCCAGGTTTATTTAAAGCTCTGCCTTGTATATTTAATGAAGGGCTGTCTTAGAGAGGAGCAGGGAGGCAGTGCTGAGAGGGAGCAGGACACTAATGTGTGTGTTTAAGGGCGAGAATCGAGAGGTTGTTATTACCATCTCTACTGACACTGTAATCAGGAATCACTTGTTACCATGGCAAATGAGATATAAAAGTAAATCTATTGACCCACTGTTTGTGCAGAAACAGAGACAAAGACGCACAGAGAGGGAGAGAAAGTGGCAGATGTAGAACAAAGTGAACATAAAACACATTTTTTTGGCCAAACGTATATGGACACCAGTACTTTACACCCATGTTAGACTGGTCGACCATGTCATTTTAAAAACCAAAGGCAATAAAATGTGATTTTGATCCTCAGCTGCAGGGAGTTTTTTTCTCCATTCAACCCTAAGAGCCTAACGGACACTGACTCCTATGGTCTGGCCCTGGTTGTACGTTTTATCTTAAAGGTTCTGGACTGCACTGGAATAAAAAGCTGTCTTCTCACCACAAGATTTTAGTCCAACAACTTCTGTAGGAACCCAGTCTGTTTTCACCACAAGGACCAACGTCTAAATTCAGTTTATTTTACCCCAGAAAAGTCCCGTCTTGGGGGGTAGTACTTTTAGCTAGTTCAAGAACTTGCAGGGCTTGCAACACTAGATGTTTGTGATTTCTCTGGACTCACAGCATTTTATGTTGGTCACCATTTTTAAAAAGCTGTAGATGTGTATGCAGTTTTTCAGTTGTGTACACTCATTACTGTGGAGTTACAGGAGAACATATCTGACAGATGGACAGGAGACGAGGCCAAGTGTCCAGACCTTAACGAGCATTTGAATATTGCGGTTTGTTTTATTGACTTCGCAGACAATAAACACTCTAAAGGAACCTTCCTGGAAACTAAAAGTTCAGAGAACTTTGGATGGATTTGTGGTTCTCTGTAAGACCACCAAGACCTCCCACAGCACACTCACAAAACCATTTCCTTATGAATCATTTTGGGAAATTGTCATGTTCAATCAGAAAAGTGTTTTATCCGTAATTGATGCTTCAAAGACAGAAGAGCAGCCTACTGCTGTTCAAATGTTGTGTGGAATTCAGATTTCTTTTAAATGGAAAATACGCTCGCCTGTTTTTCTGCTGAAAGTAGACAATGAGATTGATACCACTTTGACAACTATCAACAAAATTGAAAAAAGGTTAACCAAGCTTAGCCAGACAGGAAACAGGAGTGTGGGTTTCTGCATATGTAAAATAAGGCAACCATCATCTAGTTAAAGCTCAAGTATCACAGGGCCAAGTTATAAGAGTCAGGCTTTGTAAACTCTATGAAGTAATGGTACATTTGCTAAACAGCTACAAACATATTTTATTTCTTTTTAGGCATTTTATGCATCCATGTGAGTTACAGCATGAAACTACTTGAGTATTGTGTTTCTTTTTCCTGTCGTTGTATTTCAATGTCCTGTGTGAAGCACCTTGAATTGCCTTGTTGCTGAAATGTACT
>JAPTGW010000006.1:8245220-8256700 GCA_029814545.1 Apogonichthyoides opercularis
GCTCGGGGATCCACAATGAAATGATCAAATAATGCCTTGTACATGATTTTTAATCACAGAATCTCAAAGGTTTCAGAACACAGTAACTTGCATGCATCTTCTTATCTTTGCTCATGGGCTAAACAGTTTGTCCAAGCCAAGGGAGAAGAAAGAATGTAAACATCCCTCACAGTCTGTCATTGTGTCTTTTAGATCTACTGGCTAGAGAGAGAGCTAGACAAACTAGAAAAGCAAGTTAGAGGCAGGTTTTCATAGTACTTAAATAACGTCAATGCCCACTTATTTGTAAGTAAATGAATTAAGTCCATCTACACTGCTTATTTACCTCATCCAAATGTGGATAAAGGATTTGGATGATCCAATTTATACTAATGACAGATGTTACTGAAATAAAATCGTGCACCTTAAAGGAGTGGATCAAGTCTAAATAAGAAAATGCACAAGGGTCAAGTACAAGGGTAGCGAGGACCTTTTATTTGCAGTGATCCACTTACACTAACAATAAATCCGTTTTCCTTGTATTCAAAGTTTGAGTTCTGGTCCTGGTGGTCCGATCTTCTCTTCAACTGTCCACGTGGTGCGTGTGTGTGGACCGGGGTTCCAGATGGTGCAGACCTCGTCCCTCCAGGACTGTGATGCGCATCTTCGACGAGAGAGAGTCCGCATCGTTTCTGGAACCGGGCCACAAGCTCCGAGGCATGGAGGTAAGCCAGGAGCTCTGACATGTCAGGTGAATCGGAAAGACGCGTGCAGATGTGACGAAGGCCAGCGCGGTTGTACGTGGTCTGCGTCAGAGCTGCACCTGAGCGCACACAGGTGTGGCAGAGGGGCGGGGTTAGTGAAGGGGAAGAGCCGGTAGACTTTATCTGGATCAAGTGTGTCCGACCTTTCAACCCGCGCCACTGATCACAAAGTGATAGGAGGTGGAAAGAACATTTATTGCCTGTCTATTGCACATTTAGGCTAGCATTACCTCGGTCAGGTGTTTCTTTACTGGACTGTCATCTGATTTTGGATAAATATAAACCTAAAATCCAGTGCCAACGTACTACTGACATATATTCTATTAGATTAGAGTAGATTAGATTACATGAAACTTGATTGATCTCACAATTCAGCAAGAGAATAAAGTACAAGAAAACATTTGCATGCATTAAGATACAAAAGTCAAACAATAGAAAAATAATAATAAAAAAAATAACAGTAAGTAAAAACAGATGACCTTATTCACCACTTTCACATGAAGACAATTAAAGCGACACTAAACTATATGAGGTAATGTAACATGTGAGTCTTCCTCATCCAAATTTGTATTTTCCTCTTATCATGGCATATTTCTCTTTAAAACTCTTGCTTCACTCATTTATTTAGCCTAGTTCTCAAGGACATGTTGTACCCTCGGTCCATGGCCAACTATAACCTGTTTTGGCCAAAAGATAATGAGGACATCTGACTTTCTTTAGGCTCCAGACAACTTCATAGCAATATTTGTTTATTTTAATCAGCTTTTCAGTTTATAGAAATATAATGTGTGCTGCCGTGAGCATGGTTGAAAAACTTCCTATTTTCAAGTTCTGTTTTTAGGTTGATTTAAATAATCAAATGTTGGACTGTGTTGTATGTTGAAAAGAGGCAGCGTTTTGAAGTTATGCTGGAAGTTGTTTATTATTTATCTATTACAGGAAATAGTGAATTTACGCCCTCGTTGACCAAATAAGCCCATCCTATTGTTTCCCATGGTCTGCGTAATTGTGATGGAGCCAGGCTGTCATACTGCTCCCACAGCAGCCAGATGACTGAAAACAATAACATCTCTCTCTCTCTTAAGGCGACAGATCGACCCCCCCTTCCCCATCTCTCTTTTTTCCTCGCCCTCTGTTTTGTGGGATGCTCGGACTCCGTGGATGGATGAGTCCTCGCATCGGAGTCACCACCATTACATCATCCATCCCCACACACAGCCGAACCCGAAACCAGACCGTTTTAATATTTAACCAGGATCACGAGCATTTCAAGTGAGGAGCAGTCAGGTTGGTGTTCATAAAGGACGGTTGTTGGATTATAAAAGCACATCAACAGTGTCTGCGGGGATGATGGCGTTTCAATGAACGGGGAGGAGAGGAGGGGGAGAGGAGGAGAGACGTGCACCGTCATCAGCATCTGTCCGCCAGCTCCCTTTGTGTTCACCGGAGAATGTGAATGGCGAAAGATGACATGGCAGAGGTAGATTTGACATCAAACGGAGCGGAACCCCCCGGTGAGGCCTCCTCGGCGTTTCCCTACGAGGAGTACGAATGCAAAATCTGCTACAATTATTTCGACCTTGACCGCCGGGCTCCTAAGATCCTCGAGTGCCTGCACACGTTTTGCGAGGAGTGCCTGAACACGCTTCACCTCCGAGAGGAGCGGCCATGGCGCATCAGCTGCCCCGTCTGTCGCCACCGGACTCCGGTGCCAGATTATCGGATACAAAACCTCCCCAACAACACCAAGGTGACGGAGGATTTTCCGCTCTACATCGACTCGGACCCCCTCCCTCAGGACGCTTTGCCGCCGTACCCTCCCCCGCTGCACCCTGCTCTTGTCGCCCTTCGCCGAGAGGAGGCGTCGGGGACGTCCAGTACGAGCCAGGCGACCCCGTCCACCACTGTGTCCACGGCCACGACCCTTTCCCAGGACTCGGTGCGTTACGACAGCTGTCAGAGCTGTAAGAGAGTGGCGCTGACCACCGGCTGCGTCTGCGTGATTTTCTCCTTTCTGTCCATGCTGGTGTTGCTGTTCATGGGCCTGATCTTTGTGCACAGTCACAGTAATCCTCCCTCGCCGGCGGGACCCATTTGCCTGTCGGTAGCCAGCATCCTGGCCATGTTCTCTGTGGTCGTCACATGGCTCATCTGTTGGCTCAAATACAGACCGGACCATGAGACCGGCCGCTCATCCGCCACCAGTAACTCCCGGAGAAACGCCTGATGCCCACTGTGGCTGCCGATGGAGATGTTTGTACTGTGGGTGTGTTATTCTGTACATAGTACTGACAACTGATACTCCTGCTCCCTTTACTTTTTCTAGGAATAAACATCGCCCAAAATGGCCTTTTATCTGTTATAGCAAGCACCCAAAGGCCTTCATGTTGTTTGGAGCAATAGGCCAACATGATCCTTGGTAATCTTTCCTTAAGTTATACACTTGAAATTGCAGTAGTCCCAGTTGACTGGGTGTCTCAATTCCTGAATTTCTCCAAGACTTAGATCCCTTGGTGTTGGGCTAAGCTGTGGTTGGTTTGATGACTGTGAATGTGAAGTGCTTATCTCCAGGGTTTGATACCCTCCCCACCTAATCCTGCTAATTGATATGCATATTCCACTATGCCACTCACTGTATGATAAATGTCCATATCACTCTTATATCTCAACAAAGCACTATTGTATTGTACAGGTATATGGCAGTGTTCACTCCAGGTGGATTTTGGTATGTTTATGGGGGAAGCCTCTTAAAAAGACATCGTATCAACAGTCCAAACTGTAAATAGTCCACAAGTACAGAGGACCAGTGAGTGGATAGGTGTGAGCTTCTCAATGTGTGTCATTTAACTTTTTCTGGAAGGCACTGTTTCTGCAGGTTTTTCTACTCTGCAAAGCTCAAAGGGATGTTGAAAGGGATAGCTGAGTGATTTTGCTGATGATTTTGAACCTGTTTTTTGGCTCCTTATTTGTGCATGCTAGGCTACTGAAAGGTTAACACCACACTTTGTTATTTTGACTCTTTTTTAATTGGAGGGGACTTTATGTCTCTAAACTCGTGTGCCTCACGTAGTTGCTGAATGAAGCAAACTTCACTCAAATCATGATCTGAATCATGCACGCACCTCCTGCCATTGACAGCATCCAGCTGGGATGTCAGCAGGTATTTCCTCACTGCTGTCATATTATTTACACAGAAAACATTGAAAACAGGGTTTCCAACGTGGAGCTGCTCCCAAATCTGCACCTTTTTATACTTTTGAAACATAAGGGTCTATGGGAAAAAAGAGACACAGGTGTGTGTTTGTGTGTGTGCATATAGATATATATGTACAGGTATAATCCAATCTCAAATCCACTTTCAGCCACTTCCAAGTGCAAGTTGATAACTAATCCTCTAAAGCCACATGTGCTAAGAATCGAGTAAAACTATATTGTGTCAAACAAGACATGATGAGCAGCTTTCTAAAGAATGCAGAGATTGCTGTGGGTCACAATTAACTGTAAAATTAGAGAACTTAGCTGTGTGGCTGAGATCTGAATCCTATTATCAGTGCTCATAATAATGACGCAAATGTTGACTTTTAATTGAACTAAAACTTACTATGATTTGCTTTTCTCAGAAATACATGGTGACAACCTGTATTAAAACAGAAACACTGGAATACTTTTCAGTGTAAGCAATCTGTGGCAACTTAATGTAATCGAACCAAGCCTCTGAGTAAACTTTAAAGACTGTGAAGCATCAGTGATTTGGTTTACATAATTGTTGTGTTAACTTTTTTAATTTATAATGCAGAATCAATAAGCATGGTAAAAAAAAAGATACTTCTTTGACCTAAAACCTAAAACTGAAGCCCTAGTCGATACGAAACTGAGGGCCTAGTTAATAGCAGGAGTAGGTGAATAGGAATACTGCGCTATGTTCCAGCTCCATGACCCTTCTGTCAGCATTTAGACACAATGAATCTGGAGATGATTCTGACACCAAAGGGGTTTGTATAGAAGCACTTGTTGCCGTTGCACACTCGTGGTATGCCTACCTCACTGCTTGGGAAAATAGCAAAAATGTAAAAAGACAAAAAAAAACCCAAACAAAACAAAAACAATCCAACTAAAATGGCGCCCACTCAATCTGATTTCCATGCTAGCTTCAATCATCCTCCTAAATCCTCTCCCAATTTTAGATTATGCACTTTCACCCTCTTATTTGACAAAAGTAATGGGGTACCTTTCACAAATGTAAGCATATTGTATTTATTTCAGAGGACCTAGAAAAATGTTGTTGGTTTTTATGAGAATCTGTGGTTGTTGTTGAAGTACCAAAATGTATTTGCACAGAGAAATGTTCTTTATGTGCTGTTTTACATACATAAACACATTTCAGTAATAAAGGAAACATGAATACCCATACTATTAATTCTCTGTCTCATTAAGGTCAATCCTACATTGCCAATTCTATCTCACAAAATAGGTTACTAAGGCTGAGTGTTATACTCAGTCTTACATAATCACTGGTAATAAACTGAATATGATCTAACTTGACACGTTTAGCATCCTGCTGTGCATCAAATGTGCCCCCTACTGGAAGATAAAAGATGCTACATGCTATAAAGCTGGATTAAAAAAAAAAAAAGGAAAAACAGAAAGCCCACCCCTTAGTGCCAACTTTGCATTTCTCATGTTGTAGGTGTAGCTGTGTAAATGTGTGGTGGCTGAAAGTTGATTAAAAGTAAATAGGTAGTGCAGTATGAGCTGGAAGCTGATGTTCCCATAATATAACAGACTGATATTTTTCATATGTGTTTACCTGCTCATACAAGGCTCCCTTTTAGATGATACAAAACAAGCTATTCAGTCACAAGATTCCCCCCCTCATAAAAACATTTTTAGCCTGTTGGTTACTGGACACCAGTGTCAGACTGAATAGATAAAAATTAATGCTCACTCTTCACGGTCTAATGACTGGTTTGTCTTCAGGGCATGTGTGTTTTACCGAAGGTTCCATGCCACATGAATGAACACAGCCATGCAGTTCTGCCACCCTGCTTTCTTTCATATCCCCAACATGTCAACAACTCTCTGTGAGCTGATTGGCCAAATTGTCGCACAACACTAAGGCCTATTGTATCTTAGCCGGGCTGTATTTTACAATTAGCCACAGATACACTAATTATGGGGAAAATACTTGGAGGCGAATGTGTTTTAACAAATTAGCCATGACAAGAAATCAAATCAGACTACATGTTTCTGTAAGGACGCTAGGCAAATACATGTTAAGGCTTTTCTTTATTGCTGACTATTTTATTTATTTATTTACTTTTGATTTATTTATTAATGATATGGTTAAACATCTCTATTTTGATTAAGTAACACTCTTTTCTTAATCTACTTGCTGTTTTTCTAATTTGTACATCCTTCCTTATATGCTAACATGATCTAAGCATTTATTTATTTATTTATTTAAATTTACTTTATTTTGAAAGGACATTCCCCGTTAATGAATATAGTATTTATAATAAAATACCAACATAAATATGCCAGAGTTAGCACAACTGCTAAATTACATCTGTATTCCCTTGTCAGATTACAAACAATAAAACAATACATACCTCTGTCTAATACGATTAGAAAAGTGCAGTCCAGTCCCAATAAATGTGGAATAAAGTGCACGTTTTAAAGTGCAAGAATTTAGCTGACGTTCAGTTTTCAGCTTTTCCCAAGAAGCTAAACTTTGTGTTCAGAGATAGTGTAAAGGTAATTCTGAGAAGCTGTATCAATACATAAACATACACTTTATTTAACTATAAGACTGTTTTAGAAAGGTTTTACTCTAGAAAAAGAACAACCTTACAAACACTAAATATTAAACAAAACAAAGTCACAGTGTCTGTCTGATACTGTCACACACTGTCTGATAACTTACACACTTGTGACCGATAGAGTTGGAGTAATTCTGTTTTCAGACACATTCCTCTTTTTATTCTTGTTTATAAGCATCAGTAATCACCTTTGACCGAGTATAATGATTACACACTGAGTCCCAGTTACATTTTATCTATCAAGAATAAATCACATTGTGACAATCATTTCCTAAGAAGAGGTAAAAATATTTTATTCCAACTTTATGGGCGACCGTGTTTATGAAGGAGTGTATTTACTCTGAACTCATTTCTCTCATTGTATCATTATTTGACCCTTTCTTTTTTCCTGGACAGCAATGAAAACTAATTGATTTGACAAATATGTGTTTAGAAATGGCCTCCACGCTGAGCATGTGATGCAACTAATTTATTTCTCATCAAGAGAGATTTCTGACTTTGAATTTCATCCCCCGGTAATGGATTGGACACGGAGATTCAGTGTCGCTTTTAAAGAAGGGCCGAGGTATGCATCATGCCTCTCTCTGTTTTCCATTTGGCCCCTCTGTTTTCTTGGCTGTAATATCCAGTTTCAATAAGATCAATGACACTCCCAAATCGTCACGTTCGTCAACGTAGAGACTGATGCTTTATCCCCTTCCTTTAGGAATAACTCAGCGCCAATGTGAGAAAAGCAAACCAACAACAGCAATTTCACTAATGGCCCTTCCTCATAATTCACCCTCACATTTAATCTGTTACTTACACGCGTACACTGACACCATTCTACCACCTAACAGCTATTGAGCCTATTATTTTAGTTTCCATAAAGTTACTTAATTTCATTCTGATAAAAAAAAAAAATACTAGGTTGCACTTAATTCTTACAAGCTTTAAAATGTAACAGCAGTCACAAACTCGCATTTCCTTTTTTCATTTGAGGTCATGTTTTCACAACTTGCAGGATTCTATTATTCCAGACCTGTGCCTGAGGATAATGACAGTCTCCTTAGCAGGTGAAAGACCCCCTGTCCACGCAGCTTATTTTAAACCCAGGGTCCACCTATTGTCCGTACGCGTTTTTAACAGCAAAGACAACATTTAATGTGCGTTTTTTCTTTCTTTTTCTTTTTTTGTCAAAAGAACCATAAAGAGGCGACTGTTAATTGAAACCAACTTAACCCGGGGGATTCCTTTTTTCCTGCGTAAATTATAAGGTGAATGACAGTGGTTCTTAGGGCCCTCCCGCCGGGGCCCCGTTATTGCTCTGAAGCTCATAGGTGAGACATGAAAGGGCCGAGCAGGTATTTTTCACATGATGCTATTGTTTTGCATGAGACGCACGGAGGGTTTGCGGGGAGTTTAATACAGGCCTTTTAGAAACAAAACTGAAAGGTAGGGAAAAAAATATTCAAAACCGATTTTCCATCACGGAATATTTCCCACTTGTCCTGTATGAAGATACATTTGTTGCCTGACATTTAGTATGTGTAATTATTATTTTTTGTTAATTTTTTTTAACCTCTGAAGTCCATCTGATCGTGGTGAAACGTTTGCGTAATTGCTGCGCCGCGTCCGAAATCAGTGATTATTATTATTACTCAACTATCCAGGTTATGAAAATAACATATGAGTCAGTTTGCAGTACCGGTACCTGTAGACGTAATGCAAAAAGTATTTTAGAATAGTTATTTGGAGTATTGAATGTGAAATGACAACATTGACAAGCAAACATAAAAGAAAAGGAAGGAAATCGAGCTTTTGTTTGATTCAAACAATTGTTTCAATTATTGATCATTGATTAAAAAGATGGTGAAACGCACCTCTTAGGAATTCCTAGCTGGACTTTAAAAGACGCAGTTATCCGTGCCACCATTCTCCTTTGCTGACAATACTGATTATTAGACATTTGAGGATAAAAAATACACCCAGTGCTCCATAGTGGCACAGAGCTAGACTGGCTTTACGGCCGCCCTGGCGTCGTATCCTGCTGTGGCGCACGTCCCCCTTCAGACAGTCCTCGGCTGGTCGGTGCTCTCTCTGAAAACCACAATAAATTCCTTGAAGTGCACACAGTTTAGCACCATTTGTGTCATATATGAGCACACGGATGGAAACAAATTAGGGGTCGTGTGCGATAGGGTGCATTAAACACAGCGCAATAACATGGATGATTTTACGCACAGATGTCAAGAACCTAAATCTCACTGATAAACGATTTTGTTGGATAAACTGTGGTTAAACCTCTAAATAGGAACAGAATATACTCAATAGACGAATATAGTTAGTGTTTCATTAAAATCTGACGAGAATTCTAAGTAAACAACATTCTGTGTGTGTGTGTAGCCTATATACTGTGAATATAACTCAGTTTTCTAAGTCATGAAGCGAGGATTTCAAGAATAAATAGGCAGTCTGATGGATCACTGTGGCTGTTTTCGACTGAGCTGTCACTCTACGGAATGTGATGTTTCAGAATGAACGCCACGCAATACAATATACAGCCGCCCAGCAGTAATTATAACTTACTCTATATATTCATTTTTGTTGAAATATAGAAGCTTCTTTCTGTTGTTTGTGTTTGTGGTTTGGGGCTGTACACTGCGCATGTTATTGGACTGCATTGCGAATATATATATTTTAAATGTGCTAAAGATTATGTAAAGCCATCAATTTACTTTTTAAGCACTTAATATTATTAGACTATAGGATGTTTGTTCTTGGTTCATTAAGAGAACTATCCAGAATAACTTGCAGCACAATACTAGTCTTAATTTTTAGTTTATATAGAATTTATCAGAAAGATGATTAACTGGCAGACGTGAATCTCACATCAGGACCAGTGTTCCTTCCACTACAGAGATGGACTTATTTTATTACCACTTTAAATGATTACTCTTTAGTAGTCGGTTATTTCTACGATGTTCTTTCAGTAGTTAATTCCATATATAAACGGATTTTGAGAGGTTTTGGTAGTTTAACAGTGCGCCATGTAGCGACTTTGCCATAGATTCCAGTTCTGTGAAACGACGCCCTGGTTCCGTCCGAGCAGCCTGTGACGGCATCTCTGATTGGACAAAAGTTTTCACCGCCAGCCAATCTCCGCGCTCCGTTGTGATCCTGGAGCAGAGTGCGGACCAATCAGAGCCGGGTGCGCTGACTGGGAGAGAGAAGAGCTCCGCTACTTTTGACTGTCTGCTCTCACTTTGAACCGGTGTCAACAAATAACAACAACAGTGTTTTCGCCCTCGGTAGCCGTATCTTTCCGACAAACACTTTCCCCAAAGTCTTAATTCTGGCGCGTTAAAACGAGGACGAGAGAGAAAACACATCCACCCGTCTCCCAAATATCCACTTTTGTCCCCTTTGTCGTCAAATTTGACTGCTTTGAGTGTCGCAGCTGTCCCGGGATAGCTACTGGTGCTCGGCTGTGGCCCTAGCGCGGCTAACCCTCATCCAGGCTAACCTTCCAGGACGAGTCCTCACAGGCGACCGAGGCCGAAGTCCTGCCGCTAAAACCTCGGCTGTGGAGCCGCGGCAGCCTCCCAGACAGGAGGAGGTACCAGTAGTGACCGGGGCGGTGGAGGTATGACTGCGTTGGCGGGGTCAATACCCAGGATGATGCGACCCACGCTGGCTCAGAACTACCCCCGCAGTGGTTTCCCACTGGAAGGTAAAGCGTCACGTTGCCAAATAGACTGTTAACTGGCCTTTTGTTTCACTGGTGCTTCGTCAAATGTCAGTGTTGCTTTTCTGCAGACATAGACCTTTCAAAGCAGAGGCTGGTGCTCAGAACAGCTGCATCTGAAACACTTGGTAGAACAAGTAGGGGGATAAACTGTGTAAGATGCAGTTATGTTTTGCCATTTTATTGCTGCTAGTTTTCCTCTTAAAAAAAACAACAACCTTGGATTCAATTTAAGAAACTTTTGCTATTTTTTTAAGGCTAGAAAGACTAAATAACCACGTAACTTTCGTTTTGTTTTATTTTCGTGACTGCATTATAATCTGTAAAAATGATGTTTTCACAACATTAAAACTAATAGGCTAAAGCACTGAAAAATATTCACTTTTTTTCTATAGGCCTACGTTTCTGTGGTTTTAAGTTCTGTTCAGTTAAATGAAACTGCACTGCACCCTCTGATGATAACTTTTTTTTTTTTGATCATATTTCCATTAAATGTAGTGTCTACTCCTTTGGGTCAAGGCCGAGTGAACCAGCTCGGAGGAGTTTTCATAAATGGCAGACCTTTGCCCAACCACATCCGACATAAAATCGTCGAGATGGCCCATCACGGCATCAGGCCGTGCGTCATCTCCAGACAGCTCCGGGTCTCCCACGGCTGTGTTTCCAAAATTCTGTGCCGGTATCAGGAAACCGGTTCCATCAGACCCGGAGCTATCGGAGGCAGCAAACCCAAGGTATGGACCCAGAGACACAGCAGAAGAAAACTCAGAAACCACCGAGAGTTAACTCCATAATAATATCAGACTGTTGCTTGTATATTTTTTTGTTATTTTCCACGCATTTCAAATACTGCATGTTGCAAAACTCAAAACTCTTGAAGTAAAACCTGTTGATTTTTAAGTTACAACAAATGCATTAAAGCCTAAGGCCCGAACAAAGTGAATAAACTGCAACTCTTTTGACCCCTGAAGCAGGGAACAACGCCGGACGTAGAGAAGAGAATAGAAGAATACAAGAGAGAAAATCCGGGTATGTTTAGCTGGGAGATTCGGGATAAATTACTGAAGGATGGGATATGTGACCGCAACAATGTTCCTTCAGGTAAAATGGGTAGAAATATATTATTATTATTATTATTATTATTATTATTATTATTATTATTATTATTATTATTATTATTATTATTATTAT
>JAPTGW010000006.1:8373311-8387401 GCA_029814545.1 Apogonichthyoides opercularis
CCGCCAATGTTCACACAAACACACATACAGGTGCGTGCACACATGTAAAAATGTGTGAGTCAGGACACAAATCTTTGTAATGAAAATCTAGACACATGCAAGAGAGAATGAAACTGACAAGAATGACTATTTACATGCGCACGCCTACACAGTCATACTTTCAGACTCGTCACAAGAAAGTAGCCACGCACACAAAGGACATTTTAAGGATAAAAATTAAGTACACAACCACATGTACAGCACATACACGCACCAGTTTTAGTATGCATTAGCACACACAGACTCACACAGAGCAGAGCGCAGCAGAATGGAGGTGAATGTACTCATCACTCTGCCTGCCACCAGAGAGGCTCATTTTGTGCTGCTGAATAGAGACGAGGAATCTATTACCCACGGAGTGCAGGAAAGAACAACAGAAAGCGAAAGAGAGAACAAAATGTCTCATGAGCAATGGTGCTATCCTGCACCACCCTCATTTTCCTGATAAATTAATTGCTTAAATCACTTTCTGCATTTTGTTCTTGTTTAGTTCCTTCAGTAATGAAAAAAAAAGCATGGAGAGAAATACTCCCTGGATTGTTAGGGAGGAGGTTGACGGGGGCAGTGGTAATTCAGCTGTCATTAGCAGAGGTGCTGAAATGTTTTTCCTGCTTGGGCTGCCGTCCTGCCACAGTGTTTGTTCCCTTTGCAGTTCTTGACACTCATCACCTCTTTGTTTTCACTCCTTGTGGTGCCGTATTTAGGGCAGGAAGCCACCACCGATGGAGCACAAGCTAGACTAGTGGTAGTGCTTCCACAGCACCACCAGCTACACCACTGTGTGTTAATACACAGCCAGTGATATCCAGCTTTAAGTAATTCATCTCCTTTTCAGTTCAAAAAGTTCATTTTTTCCTATGAACATCAAGTCCTTTTAAAACATTGTGATGTTATTCTGCCTGTTTTATAGCACTGACACTGGCTGCAAAAAGTGCCCACAGCATATCAAACTGAATTTTACAAGTAAATGATGGTTAGTGTCAACTCTCTTGTGGAAAATATTATTTTAATAGAGGATATGAGATGAAATAGCATGGTAAGATCCAAAGATTTTATGAGCTGCCTGGCAAAATGTAGGCATAACGGTCAGGGTGTTTAACAAATAGAGCATTGTATTTTTCACAGCATAGAGTTTCTCTTGGATCTAATGCTTAAAAGCATGAGATCATTTCACTTTGTTTTCATGTGGGGTTACAGAGCGACAGGTGTCAATGAACATAGCTTCACATATTCAGTAGTTTGTCCATTGGTGGATGCAATTGTTTTTGGCAAAACAGTTAAAAATAGGACTTTCACTTGCACCAATTGCTAGAGAGTGAGGATGTAACAAGGATGTGAATAGAAAATGGCAAAGTGGCCATCTTACAAATTCACACCTTATTAACAGGACAGATTTCATGATGGATGTTTTTACTGCACATCTAATATGGTATAGATGAAGTAAAGGACTCCTCTCCTCTCCTCTCCCTCATCTTTTTGAAAAGCATCCTCTCTTTGAAGATGGCGATGGGAAGAGGGAGCGATTAAAGCAGTCAGCAAGCAAATTAGCATGTCAAAAGGCCCTGAATCAATACCCCGGCTCTCCACCAACACAACCCCGCAGTCCTTTCACCCCCCCTGCACACCCCCCTTTATCCATCCCTGCCATTCCCCCATTCCTCCGGCTGTTTCCCTTCTTCTTCCTCCATTTTCTCCTGCACTCCTGCACACTCTCCCTCTTGCTCCTTCACCCTTCTCTTTCTCTTTCGCTCACTTCAAATTTTTCTTCACCCTCTTCCTCCAGTGCCTGCTTTTTCCCTCAGTTGACAGATGAAGAGTACAGGCAGGGTTTGTAAAGGGAGATGGACGGATGTATAGGCAGAGAAAGGCGGATAGAGAGAGAGAGAGAAGAGGACAGCTATCAAGTGGGCATGGGTGGGTTTTTTTCAGGAGGAGAGAAAGAGGGCCTCTGCCACCTCCTTTGTGCTGCAAGAGAGGCAGAAGAGACCTCTCTCGCCAAGAACAGAGTAGGAGATGGAGATGGGGAGGCAGGGAGGGAGGTAGAGAAAAAAATGGACAAAAAACACGGGGGGAAGTGAAGTGGAAAGAGATTTAGTTCCAGTCTGGCAACTATTCTTTTTCTACACTTCATCCGTTGGTTCACCATTGCACGGAAATCCCTTTGATCCGGGGCAATGTGTTACTGATCGTGTGTGTCTGTGTGTGTGGACAGAGTATGTGTGTGTCTGAGCCATTATCTGTCCTATATTTATTCTGTGCATCTGTTGCGGCAGACATATCACATGCTGTATCATAAACTTCTATTAACGTTCCAATCTTGTTGCGCGATCTGCGCTTGGAGACAATGCAGCACAGCAGCTCCTCAGATGGACAGCCAACTCTCCTTCACCATCTAACAATGCAAGGCTGATTGCAAACACCTTGAATATGCTTTATCTGTCCCTCTCTTATTTCATCTGCTGATTTCTATCTTAAGCTAACTCCATCATAGGTGGTCTTTTTTTCTTTCTCGCCATCA
This sequence comes from Apogonichthyoides opercularis, assembly GCA_029814545.1. Taxonomy (NCBI): domain Eukaryota; kingdom Metazoa; phylum Chordata; class Actinopteri; order Kurtiformes; family Apogonidae; genus Apogonichthyoides; species Apogonichthyoides opercularis. The sequence continues at coordinate 8,375,869 of JAPTGW010000006.1, forward strand.
TCCTTTTACTCCGGGGCGCAGAGTTCAGTAGGCAAATCACAAGCTGCTCCACGGCAATCAGTTAGGGGTTATGACAAAAAGCCATACAATGAAAGGCCACTGTAATCTGATGGGCCCTGAGACTGGACGCAATGCCCATTTTAATTAGCTGAAATCCCCCTTTTCTAATCACAGTTGTGGAGGAAATGGAATATCGGCTCATTCTCATTCAAAAACGCACACACAAACAATGTGTGATTTGTATGTTGGAAGAAAAATATGGAATATATGCTGACTGTTTCAAAGAAAGAGTTCACAAGATAGAGAACTTGCCACTGAAATAGAGTTGATGAAAGGAAGTGTTTTGGACACATAGCTTCTGTTAAAGTCCTGTTCATTAGCAACACAGACAATATACCAGGCCAGATTTGTATGGATATGGACAGTGGGTGAGCATGCAAGTATATTCATACTGCACTGGATACCCAAAAGCACAGCACTTCTAAAGTTTGGGTGGACTTCAAAAGATTTAATCTTTGATTTAGAAAGTGGTTAGAGACATCTAATATTAAAGCTTCTAAACCCACTGTAGAGATCAGATAACACATTTAGTTCTTATCATCATCTTATCATTTTCACATTCTGGATCACTTCTGAAACATTTTCCAAGCATTTTTCCCAACAAAATCAACTATCCTTGGTGGCCTACCTCTTGCTGTGAATACATGTGTAAGCACACCAACATTTGCAGCACATGTGTACAAACACACCATGGGGTAGCCTGTGAGGTGAAACCTCTCTGCAGGAGAGGTGAAATGTAATTTGGGGATCTGAAGCTACAGATCACCAGCCAATGGCAGAGGTGTGTCTGTGCTAGGACACGTCTCTCGGATTAGGAACCTTGATCCTTCCTGATCCGCAGTGAGCTGTCAAACACTGCTGGACCAGGAAGTGAAAAAAAAGAAGTGATATCTTACAAGCTCACAATGTGAGAGGGAAGAAGAAAGGAGAGAGAAATAGAAAATGACAGACAGGATGGAGATGCGATGAAAAGGAAGTAACTGAAATGAAACAGATATCCAAGTAGGATGGTGATATGTGCATGTGTGTGTGACAAAGGGATGTGTGTGTGTGTGTGTGTGTGTGTGGCAAAGGAGAGAGAAAGATGAATTGACTCCTGTCTAGTGGCCCTGATAAACGGCTGGAGATGTGAAAGGTGAAGTGGGGGGTTATGGGTACAGACGGTGATCGTTTTTTGAACAAGCCTAGTGTGGTCATGTCATAACCTCTGACAGATGCAGTCGATGTTACCATAAATATCACTGCCTGTGTATTTCATAGAGCAACGTCTCCTAACTGTGAACTGTTTTTCTTAGAATTCTGTCTATTCTTGGTGGACATTTTTTGTATCCCACATTCTGCAGATTATCTTAAGCAGTGTGGGTAACTGGGTATGTCAATGTTTTCAGCAGCACAAACTAATTTCATTTAATCTCAGTGAGGTGATAGAAAAATCCTCAAAACTTGAGCTAATTAAATAATGTGTAAGGCAAGATGTAAAAGTGAATATAAGTGAAGTGTAGTGAATAAAAGGACTTTTTGTTATTTATGGGAAATAAGAAATTCATTCATTCATTTGTTTTATAAATTGCTTAATTCTCGAGTAGGTTGTGTGGTTGCTGGAGCCTACCTCAGCTACCAACAGGTGAAGGCAGAGTACAACCTAAATGTGTTACCAGTTCATCATAGTGCTGACGTATACAGAAAAACAATCATTTGAAATTAGCAATTGGCAGTTAAAATTTAAACGAGCCACTTGGCAGCATAGAGGCAAAAATGATCTTGCTATGTAGCACAAAAAATATAATTCTTGTGTTAAGTGTGGAGAGATTTTGGATTTTGGCAGTGAAAACAGTAAAGGAAGAACACATTTTTGGCATGCCTACAGGACATCAGTGCAGTCTGAATCACAGACAAAGCTGCCAAGTATAGGGCACCACCTTAAGTGGAGAAATAAACCGTAAAGATAAGGAGAGATAACAGAGTAGTAAAAAGAGCAGTAGATGAGCATAAGTGAAATACGGCTAGGGGTCCAAAAAATACTAAACATAACCTAGGAACTTTACTCTCTGGCCTTATTCCAGTGGTGCCCCCACAATTTCTTCAAAGCTCACTGTATATGTGTGTCTCCCAGCTTTTTGTTTCCCTCTTCCCATCATTGCCATGCCTGTGTGTCTGTCCTCACATGAAAGCTAAAGGGTAAAGCGTTACACATTAGTGGAGTAACCCTGCCTAAGCAGCAGCCATTAACCCAGGGCTCCTGTTACGCACCACATAGCCCCCTGTAAGGCCAGGTTCAACTAGCCGGGGGTAAAAGAGGGCAACACATGCAACCCGGAGGCAAAATCTGAGGACACACTTACTAACTTAGGAATGCACACACACACACATCATGCAAAGCCATATCATGCGAACAGGAGCTGACACCATTTCAAGTTGGTGGGGATATCAGTTCCACAACAGCACTGACCTCGATCCTGTTTTGAGAAAGAGAAAGAGACAGGCTCTAAAGCGAGTGAGGCCTCAACGACACCAGGAGAGGTTAAAGGTCGAAGCAGTGACAGCCACAGTGGAGACCAGCAGAGCGTCATTGAGCTGACATGAACTGTTGAGGAGTTAGTGACCCAGGAAAGTTTATATGTACACTGACTACACACACACACACACACACACACACACACACACACACACAGTGCCACAGTGCATAGACTCCATATAGACACACAATGGTGTACAGGGTGTTCTCAGGGACACCCATACACACATATGCACAATAGAAGGTGTTTTGAGGCCCCAGACAGACTGTCGTCTGGGAGCTACCTAAACAAACAACCTAAAAATACCTTCATTTTCACCCGTAAGTCAATCCCATTCAACCCCTCCTTAGTACTCACCAAGTTGTTTCTGCAAAACTGACGAGGTTGATGTTAAACTCTGCCATGGGACTGCAGACAACTAGGTAATTTTATATTTGTGTTTCTGCAAGCGTAAGTGTCCACAGATGTTGTACACTCACTCACATAGATTTGATGCACCTCTGTGTAGTTTACATGGAGTGTGTATATACACAACAGAACTTTTCATATTTGGTACATTCATGATTTATCAGTGAGGCATAATGCACAGTAAGACAATTATGCCCCTGTAGACTGTAGGGTAGACCCCTTTTCCCCTTCAATAGTTAAGGAATAAATAATGCATGTTTTTTTCCTGAGAATAATTTTCTTTTATGAGTTGTTTACCTTTTGTAAATCCCCAGCAGCAGGTGATTGTTTACCCGTTTTGGATAATAAGCCACACAATAGGGAAACGAATATTCATTGTCATTTCATGATATACAATATGTGATAGGGCTGTGTGGTAATGATGTCATGCTATAATCATTTTCCAGTTGCATCACATCCACCCGAGGTAACACACCTGTGGAAAGCAGGTCAGAGTGGGTGGAAATAGGGCTGGACAATGAAGTGCATTCATCAAATTACAGACATCTTAATCTTAATAGACTTGTACAGTAGTTTACAGCCGGTGTCTATACAGTTACAGCTACATGTCATGTCCACATACGCAATGGGACTCAATAAAAATGTTGACATTTGGCACCAGTGTATTGATGACGTATCACAAGGAAAAGACATACTATATGTCTGTACTATTCCTGTATTGATTTTTCATTCCACACATAGATTGTAATAAATCAATATATTGCTCTTGAATATGTGGATGGCTGTTTTTAGAAATAGTGAACTAAAGAGCGATTTACACATATTAACTTAACAAAATTATAGCTTGTAAAGGTGTCTTTTTGTGCAATTGTAGAGAATTGTTATGCGTTTGTGCAACAGGACGACACATAGGTTACACTTGTTTACAGAATTGGATATGAGGCCCCATTGAGAGTACTTCCCTATCGCTTCCTCTTCCTCTTCACCTATTCTTAGTGTGTGCTCCCCTCACATGTTCTCCCTTTTCCTGCTCTTTTCTCCTTTGAGGTAAGGAGTTTAGTGCTCTCAATTGTTTAGTGATGTGTGCCCATGTGAGTGTCTCCTCACACAACATTAGCATATCCTCCCCATGTCCCCTCCACCTCCCGCACCTCTCTGCTTCTTTTTTTTTTCATAACTGAATTGAAATGCAGTTCTTTTTTATTTTAAACAATGTCAGGAAAGTATGCTAGATACACTGCTGGCTCACACACATGCAAACACACACACGCACACACACACACACACACACGCACACACACACACACACACACACACATTCGACATGAGACTTGAGCCCTTGGAGACCTTGGGGAGAGGGGACAAAGACAATACCTTGACTCATTTTGTTTACCTCACATCGACCTTGCTGTTCTCCTGTGTCCATGCATACCTTGCTTACACAAAGTTTGTTGGTTGACATGTCTGTATGTGTGTCTTTGTGTGCGTATGCATGCACACATGATTTTGCAAAGTGCATCTGTGTAGTCAAAAGGGCCTTTGAAGGGCTTTGTGTGCATACCTGAGTGTGCAGGTGTGCAGAGGTTTGTGAGTCACTGTTTGTGTTTATATCCTTGTCTTGTTTGCCTTGAATTATCATCCATTACCCACCTGCTGTGCGAATCTTAGGTCAAGAAAGGTTCTTTGTGGGCTGGCGTTGTGCCTGGTGTAGGGTGTTGCCACCATTGTGGACCTGGCATGGGTGCAAGAAAAGCGGACTCTGAGTGGCCCCCACCCATGGCGGCCAAATCAAACACTGTTTTGCCAAACAAAGATAGATGTGGTTTTTACCCCTCAGCCAGAAATGGTCAAAGGGGTATTGTAATCATTTTGTTGTCTGTCCGTCTGTCTGTCTGTCTATTCAACGACATAATCATCTTATCTGAAGAATGCATTGAGTTTTCTATACCAAATTTATGCTGTGGATGCATCTTGGCATGGAGCAGAAGCCTATTGAAAATAGGTGACCTTGACCTACTTTTTCAAGGTCAAATAGTCTTGTGCAGTTATAATATATGAGTACTTTAAAAAATAAATATGTCTGTAATATGTTTTACACAAAGACAATCTAATCTAAATTATAGTGCAGTAACTTTCAACAGAATCTTATACTATATTTGGCTGAGGGGGATTAAAATTGCACAGCACGTTATGTTCCTTTCCCTGTTCTGCCTTTCTATTTCTTGTCTATATTCACTTTCTCCTTACACATTGTCATTTTAGGGAGTAGTCTTCCCCATTCTAAAGTGGCTGGGTGGAATACTTAAGATTTTTGTGATATAACCATTGTGTTGATATTCCCTCATAAGGCCAGACTATAGGAATTAGGGTGGAAGTTGAGGGCCTACGTGTCAATAAGAACGTGGAGACCTTGGTCTGCAGGAAGTCTTTTGAACAATATTTCTTTTTTTTTTTCAGTTGTGCAATCAAAACAGTAGTGCTATAGTTGGCACTACACTATACTCCTAAAAGAAATGTTTCCATATTGCTGAATGAAATACTGTTCTGCTTGTACACTAAGAGAAACCATACCATTATGCTAAAATTGGATTTGTTTTCGTTTAATTTGTACATTTCACATAGCAATATAGTGTTTAATTTGGACCAAAATGACAGGAAGTCAACATGGAAAAACATCTTCTTTTCACAGGTATTTTCAGGGGTTTGAGATGTTAATGAACATAAGCCTTTTTGTTCCCTCAAGGTTTACTTTGGTTGTAATTTAATTTTTACTGTATGTTGCACTCGTGTGGCTCTTTGGCTTTTGGTCTTATATGTCAGGTACAGACATTTTAATTAGGGTAGCGTCTTAGGTGACTCATATGTGATGGATTGCTGCTGCTTAAAATACAGTTATAAATCATTCAGTCATTTGACAGACAAAGTGCTGGCAACTTCTGCACACCCTGGCACCGGCCACCGTTAGCAAGGCTGCAGTGATTGTCAGCAAGTTTGGCTTGTGTGTTATTAACATCACCAGGCTCAGTGGCTTTTGTTCTTAGCCTTCATTAACACGAGTGAGGATGTCAACCCAGATGTCACTACCCGACTTGTTTGGTTTGAATTTTAAAAACATGGTACCTCTCGTATGGGACCTTTTCCCCCACCAGGTCAAGGTCAAGATGTGTGTCGAGGCTATGTCATCAATCATGGTGATCAGTTTTTCGGTGGCCGTGTGTCCCTCATCCATCACGCTGATGTGTTTCGCTGTCCGTGTGGCTGCATGTCGCCGTCAGGGCCGGAGGTAATTAATAACCCAAGTGACGGAATTAATGAGTTAACCTGCTCCACTCTCCTGCTGTTCCAGCGACAGATGCTAACGGTCAGCAGCTAGTTATCTCTACTTATATGCCAGTGGCTCAGGTGTATGAATGTAGATGGTCTTTCATTATTATTACATGTGGCAATAGATACATATACATCCATGACTTTGAGCATTTTTAAAGCAAGTTAGATACTGCAGTTAGGGAATTAGAAAAGTGCTCTTGGAATAGTAATTCTGTCTAGCATTAGTCTTACCTGAGCAATGGACTGCTTTCCAAAGGGACAAAAAGAAAAGGTGAGACAGAAGAGACACAAAGGCAGAGGGATATGGCAGAAAGGCAGACTGAAAAGGTAGCACTGGCTCCTCAAGGTGCAGGAGAAGGAGAGACTCTCCTTGCCCTCAGGTCCTGAAAGCTGATCGCTTAGTTTTTTGAAAGAGCGGCTTTGTGAGGATGCTCTTCTGAAGAGCGCTCACTGTCTGTTATGACTAAAAAGGACTGACCGAGTTTTCATCACCAAAAGATGATAAAGCGCTGCCTTGAAAGGAGGGAAAATGCTGTAGTTTGAACTTAATTCCTTTTTTTTTATTATAGGAGAGGCAATTGTTCTGCTTGGGCAGGTCTACTTATTGTGTGCCGTGTGCTGGGTGTTATATTCCTGGGGATTTTGGATTGCTATTGTAGTGCAAGTTTGCTCTCATGCTTTCAGTCCCTGGTGTATTGGATACTTTGTTGTGTAGGCTGCAGAATAGCTTGCCTATCGGGCTTTGCATGCAGGTCACTCAAGGTGGGCTTTGGTGGGTGGGTGAGTGGGTAGACAAGGTTTTATTTGGCGGCGGTATGGGGAGCATCCATAGCTGTTCAAAGCCAGTTGTGTAGGTTGTTACCACTCAGAGGAAAACTAAACAGGGTTTTAGTTTGCTCATGTGTGGGTAGCCATCATTGTATCATTAGCTTTTGTGCTCTCTTATTTTTTGCAGATGGCTGCACTGACAGTTTTGTCTTGAACAGAACTTCCCAATTTCCCCTCCCCTCATGCAGCGTTACCAATTCAGCTAGCAGATTCCCCACCACATGGACAAAACTACTCATTAACTCCCACAACCCTCTCCCTCCGTGCACACTGCCCCCTTTCCTCCAAACGTGCTTTAGCTTAGAGACAACAGGGATGGGGATGGGGCGGGGGAAAACTGACAAAAGGGAAAAAAAGACTAAAGCCAGGATTGAATGAGTGAAAGAGCTGCTGAGGGAGAAAAGGGGGAAGAATGCGATGTCCCGGTCTATGAGGGATTCCATTTTTTGCCTTTCCAGAATAGAACAGTAAGTCACCAGTCTCTTTGTCTGTCTTTGATCTCTCAGCTCAGGGATTTGGCACCTGACAAACCCCTCTCTGTCTGAAAAGAGGCCTGCCGAGAGAAAGCCTAGGAGAGTGGGAGAGAGAGATAGAGAGGCAATGAGAGTGAGAAAAAATAATATAGGAGAGCAAGAGAGCAGCAGGGTGAAAAAGGAGACAGTATAAAAAATATGGTGTGGAAAAATTGGGTTAGACTTTTGAGAGCTGTATGAGAGGATATGATGAGGCCTTCTCTGCACAGATCCCATAAAAACTAAATACATGTGTGTTCATGTGTGTCTGTATTTGCGTTAGTGTGTGGGTTTGCCATGGTTGGCCCGGACAGTGATAAATCCAACGAGTCTTAAGGGAGATTCCTCTCTGAAGCCACGGCCTCTTGGACCACCCACTACTGCGGTCTCTTTCCTTATACACACATACGTACACTCCTAATAGGAAGCAAATTCCCTAGCTTTACTTGGATATGGCCCTCTCTGTTCCCTCGACTGTTCTTTTCTTCAGGGCAGTTGTTGCTATAAACAACCCTGCATATGTTGACATCACATTTTCAAACACAATTTCTGAAATGCAGATTTTCAAACCACAGATGAAGATGCCAGAGTATGTCTATGGCAAACAGGGATCTGGAGTTGTGTAAAGAATTCTGAGCCCGCCCATAGGAACTTTGAGGTCACTTTGGGACAGCTTAATAATTGACGAGTGAAAAACTCATCAACCGTGCACAGGTTTAGGTAGGCTGCCCATAGTCCATGTCTCTTTTAAGAGGTTCAGGCCCAAAGGCTGTGAAGCATGGGACTCAATTAACTCTCTCTCCAGGTTTTAGCAGGAGGGCATCATCTCAAACAGCTGTTTGACCCGTCTTTCAACTCCGGACACTTTCCTGGTCAGTGCACATATATAAACCCTAACGGCAACCTTGTGTTTTGTTCCCTGAAGCGGTTGCAACCTCTTAAACAATACCCAGAAATCCTAGTGTCCTTGTCTTTCTACTGATGAGACTTGGAGTTGATTGCCTTAAAGATTGAGATAACACAAAGCGCCTCCCGACTAATCTCTCCTCTTTTTTACAACTTTGAAGAAAAGCAATGGAGGCTTCACGCACCCCTGTAGTCTACAATCAAAGAGGCCCTTAGCTTAGCGTTAGTGAGTGAAGCGGCAGGGATTTAGTCCTGATTGATGGAGTGGGAACGGGTAAAGAATGGCTCAGCAGGTAGCTCCTAGCCCAGTTCAGTTAAAGCCACGCTAGGCTAATCCAGCTGCTAGAGAGGCAAGGCAGCAAGGCAGAGCCTGACTTTATTACGTCTCCAAGTGAGGGATTTCCCAGTGTTTTACAGGGTTTGTGGATTTCCTATGCTGTTTGTACATTCAAGCAAGTTGGATGGTGGTGGAATGTGTGTTTTTGTTGGAGGATGGACTTCCTCCTCACTGCGGTGTGTGTGGAAAGGCATTGATTTGATTTCTAGTGTGGTGAACACATGTGGGAGTTTGTTTATGTGACTGTTCTTTTGTATGTCGGATTCCATGATGTATTTATGACTGTGGCATTAAGACCTTTCAAATGCACTTTTAGATCTGGGTTGTGTATATGCTTTTGAAGGCCCAAATATGTGTGTGTGTATATGTGCTGAGAGATCGCTTTACCCCTGTAGACTCTTAGTGTGTAATTATCTGACTTATATTGGGTATAAATTTATCCATCTGTCTCCAGTGGGTCTTTTTACATCATACTAAGGCAGACATACCCACATACACAGACACATGCCACCCACTCCAGCAAAACCCGAAACCGCTGATCCTCCAGCCTCAATATCATTGGCTGCCTGCTGTTGAGCACAGAGCAGCCTTATTGATTGACAGGTTATTTAGTCCAATCAGTGTCGCGACTGTCTGTGCCGCACCTCTCAGAGAGTTGTTCTATTGTCCTTCTCTTCTGGTTTAGCGCTCAGGGGGTGAAATATAACCCCTCCAGGCTTCCCAACCATTATAGAAATGGACAGACGAGGGAGAAACTTCTTGAAAGACGAGCCCTCCAATCAAACTGTCGCTCAAAAGAAAGGCGAGCAGTGTCGCCAAAAGTAGGAAAAGTGTCACTTGTATTACCATATCAGACTGAGGTGTGTGTACATGTATGTGTGTGTAATGTGTTAAGAGAAAAAGAAAGAAAAGGTAACAGTGCCAAGTGCAGTGACATTTGTTGGTTAAATGGTCTGAAGGGGCAGCAGCTCTCGTTTCACTGCAAGTCTTGTCAATAGAGCATGACTGTGAGAAAGGCAAGCGGTACTTATTTGATTTTCTTTTTTCTTTTTTTTGATAGAACCATTGCCTTCTACTTCTGTTCTATGGTTTTTGATAACAGAATGCAGATTCATGAAAGAGGAAAAAGGGAAGAAAGCACTGAATATTGAAAATAAAAACAAGGAAAGGAGTATTATGGAAAGAAGAGGAAGCCTTGAGGGAACACATTCTTTTCTTGTTGCTAATTATGTTCTAATATGTTCTCTTCGATTGTAAGCATCATTGCACTTCTTTGGCAGAATCCTCTTTCCATTCAAACATTAGTGCCACTTCTCATCTTATCCATTTGGATGCAATTTGGGAAGATCGTGCCCTTTTCTGCCACCTAAACCTGACGGATGTTGCATGTTCTTAGCATGATATCACAACTAACCAAGAAACCCTTTGTGCTTTTCTCTTTCAGCCTGCAAGATTGGTTACTACCGTGCTTTAGCCACAGACGGCTCCTGTTCCAAGTGTCCGCTCCATAGCTATTCTGTCAGGGAAGGCTCCACGTCTTGTGTCTGTGACAAGGGATACTTCCGCTCTGAAACAGACCCAGCATCCATGCCCTGCACCCGTAAGTACACTGCATTTCAACACTTAACATACAGTAACAGTGTTCTAATAGTACACCATAAAAGTCTGTGGTTGTGTACTTGTGTGTGGTTGTGTGAAGTGCTAAAGGCAGCTTGATAATTGTAGTATGTGCTGCTGTAATGGAAAAGAGTCACCTAAAGATAGTCATAGATTCTATCTCTGTGTCTCACGCAGTGTCACTCTGAATTACCTCGTAACACAAAGCGTCAGTCTTTCTCCACACACATAAAGCAGGCGACTGCTGGTTTAATGGTTGCCTTTTGATTCCAGGTGGTACTTAGTGATCAGTCATGGTGACAGAGAACTAATGAGGGTATAAACTGCTGCATCCCAGATGCAGTCTTCCACAGATAGACCGCGAAACAGCAGAGGAGGGCAGGAGCGATGGAGAAAGACAGAGATAAAATGTTAGTATATGCTGAGAGATGACAGAAAAGGTAAAAAAAACAAGGGCAGATGGAAAACCAGAGATTTTTTCAGCGGAAGAATAATACGCTGTGATAAAAACAGAAGGTTCAGGTGACTAGGGCCAAGAACAAAAAAGGAAAGAAAATACACAAGCCGGAAATAAGATAATATTATTTCTCTGAATGTTTCTTCATTTTCCTCCACCAGGCTGTGTGAGTCAACCTGGTTCTGGTTCATTCAACAGCCCCTTTTGACTCACCACGACTGCGATAACAAATATTGCTAACAATCCTGTTTAGTTACTTAAGCTTTTTTTAGACCCCACTCCATCTTTGAGTCATGGCGATGATACTGGTAGGCGTGTTTACACAGAAGAGAGAAAACAAGACGATGCTCTCATTTCCCAGGAAATAACACCATTCCTACCCTCACATGACAGACATTTGTGTATGACCAAGCACATGTCATAAAGCAATTTTAACAACCAAAACATCTGTTAAGTCGCTTAGCTCATAGTTGGCTTGGTTTTTGGCTTGAATGATCTGTCAAGTTCCTGTTGATTCATCACTCACCAAAACAGTTTATTGAATCAGACCTTGCACCTGGGGGGG
>JAPTGW010000006.1:8390670-8408113 GCA_029814545.1 Apogonichthyoides opercularis
CCCCCCCCCCCACACACACACACACACACACACACACACACACACACACACACACACACACACACACACACACCATCCCTGCCACCGTCCATCTCTGTCCCCTCCTGGTTTCTATCCTTCCAGGCTCTCTGCTTACTGCATGAACAGACTGTGTTTGTCTTCTCCTTCTGTCCATCTCCTCTGCTCTCAAGTCTCCTTCCTCTCAGTCCCGGCTTCTCTTCAGCATTTGCACATTCATGTCTATGCGCCAGACTACAAACTCTGGCACATGCAATTCGACACACATTTGAGCTTCTTGTGAAGATACATGCATCACGGGCAAAACTGCACTTCACATATCTTCGTCACACAAGCACACTTCCTCATCCGCAGGCTTCTGTGGAGCCACACTCCCTCCCTCCATCCCCTCTGCTGCTCTCGGCTTCTCTGTGAAATCACTCATTGCCACTGTGCTCCTCCAAAAATAACACTGATAATTAATTTCCGTTATGAAATGATTCGTCTGTGGACTGACTGGCTTTCATATTTCACCCAGCATCGATCCCTCTCAGGCTGCTCGCGTGCGCTTCATTAGTCAGAGGGAGAGTGAGCAGGACGGAGATAACAGACAGGGAAAGAGAGAGAGAGCGGGAGAGTTAAGTCAATTACCGTCGCTTATGTTTGAAAGCAACGCAAAAAAACACATTAATTACAATAGAGCTGACATGTAAATTGGGATTGATGAGCAGGGGGCGGTTGTGTCACATCTGCAGAGCTGCTCGCTTATAAAACTACAGCGAGCGAGGCTTTCATCAAAAGCAGGAACTTAATAAGAGGGTCCAAAACAAACTTTGTCTGAAGTTATTGAGTGGGTGCCATGAAGCCCCACTGTTAGCAGTAGGCTCAGGCGCTCTGCCACCTCCAGCTGATTTGGCATATGAATGAGAAAGAAAATCTGCTGGCCTATTGGATTTCGGTTAACATGCTGAATTAACCGATGTGAAATCAGATCCTCCCTCTCCGTTATGGACAAGACATTAAAAGGGAATCCAAGAAGCCTCAGCTTTCAATAAAAGGACAACCCAGTCAATTACGCATTTACATCTTTGTTATACCTATGTATGTAAGAAAAGACTCAATTTGAAGACCCACTGGAGTATTTCACAGACCTACTGCCACTGATGTAATGATTAACAGTTTTATTGTTATTGAAACTATTGTAATAACAGAAATATAATTCATTCATCATTCACTGTTTGACAGATTAAAGCACTGTATCCCCCTCAGTTTTACAATGCGAACCACAAATGAGTATCATTGTAACTCTGTACCAGTTTAAAGGGAACCTGTAGTGAATTTTCATTGCTAGCTATTTAAATTTTAATCCTTGTGGTTCTGTTATGTAACTTACATTATAGCCTGTTGTCAACAATGTGCAAGTATTAAGTCTCTGCTCCGTCAGTCAGGCATGGTCAGCAACATGTTCCTCTTTCACTGCGTTGTTCCAGCATCGGTATTGACGCAGAGTCAATTCGTCTGATTACGTGGGCTGGTTTGGACTGGTCACTGACCCCGTACAGCAGACGCCAGTCTAAGATGACACATTATGGGCCAGTCTCTAGGACAATGACAGAATGATAAGCTTACGGCTGCAGAAACAACAAGTGCGAACACATGATTTCCACTCAGTCTCGCTCATTGACTGCTGCTTGTTTACTTGCACTCATCACCCAGAATCAACGATGGTATATGACTTACGACCAGCAATGGCTGGTCCCCATAGGATCTGCCCCTGCCTGTAATAAAAAGATCCAGTGTGGTGCAGTTATGGCAGTTTTTTTCCTTGCTTATAAGTAATACACAAAACGCAATTATTGTCGTAAACATGACCAGTACAGGTACAGTTGTTTGCTCACAACTGTTTATCCTGACCACCACTAACAATATCAACTCTTACCTTTTCCATTTGTCTCTACAGGCCCTCCATCAGCCCCACTCCACCTTATCTCCAATGTGAATGAGACCTCTGTAAATCTGGAGTGGAGTCCACCTCGCAGCTCTGGAGGACGTCAAGATCTGACATACAACGTGGTCTGCAAACGATGTGGCCCCGATGGCCGCCGCTGTCAACCCTGTGGTAATGGCATCCATTTCAGCCCCCAGCAGCTGAGTCTGAAGGGAACCAGGGTGTCCATCAATGAGCTGCAGGCCCACACCAACTACACCTTCGAAGTGTGGGCAGTCAACGGTGTCTCACCCCAGAGCCCAGGGCCAGAGCAGGCAGTGTCAGTGACCGTCACTACAAACCAAGCAGGTAAGACAATCAGAAATAATGACCTTGATGCAGGTGGAGTTGGGAGAACAGAGTGTTGAGACAAATACATCTCTACCACAATATGACAAATTGCTCAGTAAGGTTTGACCATGATGGACTCTTGCAGTTAGTACCAGAATTCAGTAAAATCAACAAATAGGAAACAATGATACCAGCTCTGAACAATTACTAACACATAACTGAAAGCAGGCAACACTGATAATCCTAATATATTAACATATTAAACAAGTCAGAGGTGATTTAAATACAAATATATATGCTTTAAAACTGACTGAATGTGTGTTTGATCAGCTAATATCCTGTAAAATCATGTCGGGACATCCCAGCATATCGTCAAAGACCATGACATGAGGTATGTAAGTATCTGTAAAAATAGTAACAAAGCTTCACTGCTCAAAGTGTGTAACTTTGAACTAAACAGCGGCTGTGGCTTAGATTACAGATCCAGCCTACCTTTCTTGTTTTTTTGGAAGTGGCCATGATAAGTGGAAACAGCTTTTTGCTTACTACCTGACCTTCCTCCTCTTGGCTGTATCAATTATTTTCTGGAAAACTGCTCATGTTAGTTAATTAAGTCAGTTTTTAAACTTGCCTGTGTAAAGGAGAGCGTGTGTACTTGTAGAGAAGGATAGAAGACTTATGTTTGATGCAGAGCACATGCTTGTTACTTTGCATGCAAGAAGTACTTTTTTGGGAGCAATCTGCGTGTCAAAACATGTTTATTAAAGCTGTGTATAATTTGGGTGAAGGCTGGATGATTACTGAGGGGGGTGATGGATTCTCTGCAGTGGGAAATTATTTTCTGCAATATTTCACTTGAGTTTTGCATAATTAGGCATGAGAAGCCTAGGATGAAGATAGGGGCAACGTGCTATATTTAGCACTCAAGCTAATGAATTAGATGAGTTGTATTGATCTGTGGAGGCTTCATTACAAATGCTGTTGGGATCTCTATGCGTGTGTATGTGTGTGTGTTTGTATCTGTGTAATTATTCTTGTAACATACACCGATGAAAACAGCCTCTCCTTTAGAGCTTGGAGAGGAGCCCTCTAGCCTGGGGGTGTGTTCAGAGCCTACCGATGTTTTGTCATTTAGCCATTTTGTAACCAGTTGTTGTGTAAATGGATTTTACGACCTGGCCCTTTCGCTTCATCCCTCCCTACTCTCCTTCACTTATAGCCGATCATTACCTTTCTTTGCTTTACGGCTCTGCTCCTGGGTGGCAAGCTAAGTGCCTTTTTGTCATTTTTTTATCACTAATTTCCATCCCTGGGAAAAGCGAATATCTTGAATAGGGGTTGGACTGGCACTTTAAGGACACAGTGGCTTGATTTATCAGCTGGGGTCAGGAAGATAGAGATAAATGGATGTGCTGCCTGTGGGAGAGCTATGAGTCCTGCCAGACAGGCATGTGGGGGAGCTGGCGTGGAGCACACCCTAGAGTCCAGGAAGAGGGCTCGTAATAGCATGTCAGTGCTGTCGCAGTGACGCACGTTTGTACAAAACTCTGAAGTGCACGCTCTCACACATGAATTCATACAAAGACATAGTAACATGTGCATGCACAGTGATGTCCCCCAAAGGTTGCTCGAGGCTAATCTGCTGACTTCAAGTTGTAAGATATAGATGATGTTGCCTTTGGCTCTACACTAGTGCATGTTTTACAACTGTTCTCCAGGATTAGTTATGAAGCTTGCAGCTGGAAGCTCTCTTATATGTATATGTGTGTGTGTTTGTGCATGTGCATGTGCATGACGGACTGCATGCTTGGCTTTAAGTGAGAAAATGTGCTACGCAGAATGTTTGTCAAAGTGTGAAAGCTAGAGGAGGCAGACAATCTACATTTGCCTCCCAAACAATGTCCTCTATGTGTCTGTGTGTGTGTTTTAATTTCAGTGTATGTGTGTGCGTGTTAAAGAGAATAGTTCCAGACTGATTGGATTTCTTCCTGCTAATACTCAGTAGGGGCTTTGGAAGGTCTGGTTTCAGCCGCTGGTAATCCAGCCAGTCATCTGTGGCTGTCCCTCTCACTGTATCACCTCCCCCTATCCAGACACCATGGATTACACATTTATTGTGATAGATTTATTAGGATTTATAAGTGCTGTGGAAAAGCGACCCCCGCCATTGCCTTTCCATAAAAGTTCAAATTTCGGTTAGAGAAGAAGTGAGATATAGGTAGGTTGGAAGGGTGGAGCACTTTTGCATTTTTTCGTGAGAGGAAAATAGATGAAAGTGTAGTGTAGAAGTATGCCCGGGGACAAAAATTAAGACACAAAGATTGTTGATTGCATGTGCATGCATCTGTGACCAGGCATGTGTTTGTGAGCACAGACTAGTAGGTCAGATTCCATGTCCCGCCATGAACAATTCCACCATCGTAAATCAGCCGGGGTGTAACCCTTTAACCCGACTGCCTGAAGAAAAGGAGGGAAGGTATCCAAGCTTTGAACTGACCCCTGGCTGTAAATGGATGTTTTTTTCCCCTTTTATGGGATGAAGTTCTTGTGTATGTGTGAGAAGGAGGCAAAGAGAGAGAGTGCACAAGAGGTGTTTATGTCTCGATACAAAATACTTGGCAGGCTTAGGTGACTAAAAGTGAATTAGTGCATGAGACAGTGTGTGTGTGGGCACGTCTGTCAGCACACATATGTGCGAGTTTCCATCTCTTTGGCAAATCGGACAGACGTACATGTGGAAATGTGTTTGGGGAGATGGAAGTAGTCTTTATAGGCAGGGGAGAAGGATTGTGTATGCAGGAGCCATTTTTTTGACACCCTGAAAAACGGCTCCCACCTCGGCCATTTTTCCTTGGCGGCAGCAAAATCGAGTGACTCCAATCTGGCAACCAGGTTCCAATCTGGCAACCACATGTGCTCCCCGGCCCCTGTCTCTTTTTATGTCTAACTGTAATCAACCGCATATTCGCGCAAATGCTTGCACTAACCACAGCTGCTCCTTGTAGCACAAATTCTTTGTGACGAACATGTTCACAAAGACAAACTCGCTCATTCAACAGACTCTGCTTCATGCAGAGACAAAACCTCACATAATAAAATCAAACCCACAGTTCTAGAAAGAACAGTATGCATCTCTGCTGGATTTTACTTACTAAAACGTCTTTATTATCAGTTTTGTGTTAATTTTTTGCTTTATGTCAGAGGTAATGATGCAATATCTATGTTGTGTGTTTAATAAGGTCCTCTGTGTTGCTGTAGATATAACAAATGTCAGGCTCTGAAAGAGTTTTTTGTTGAGCACACAATTCTGAAATGATATGAATATTCATTGCATCTATACTTGTTATTCCATCAGGGTTTTCAGCCCACACAATCAGGAGGTAGTAAGGAATTATAGTTCTGCCCCACATTTTTAAATTCATTGACAGAGATGCCAGTTGTCGAGCATGGCATCTCCAAATCACAGCCTCAGGTTAAAGTCCTATTCTGTTTAATGTGTCAGGTTTAGTTACAGTTTGTGCACATACTGTTTGACACAGTCACACTTCTGGGGAACTGATCTATCAAATTAATGTTTAACAACTAATAAAACTTGACCATTGATAGATTACTTATTGTGTGTTTTCATTATCTTCTCTCAGAAATGGCCACTGAGAAAATTACTCATCTTTATTCTCACATTAGCCCAGGGAAAAATAAAAATGCAACAAGAGAAGCAGAGCACAATTAAATCGCCATATAAGTCATCTTTGGAGGAAAGATGGATGTGTGGATTACCTTGGGGGAATGAAGGTCTGTGACCCCTTTGGGGGTTTTCTTTCTGAGTCGGAGAGTCCTTGGTCAGCCCCACAGGGGCCTTCAAATTGGCTCTCCCCGCCGGGTAAGATTGATCGGAGGGATACAAATGGCCGCCATCTAATTGTTTAACAGAGACGCAACACATTAGGCCATTAGGATGACACAACCTTGGACTAATCTATTTACCAAGAGATGTCTGCAATCCCATCCCTCTCCATCTCCATTTCAACCCCCACCAGTCATGAACCACCCGGCTGCTCCCCTCTCCAGCCGCGTCTTCACCCCATTGAAACTCAATCTGTGGCTGGTGCTTGGATTCCAGGTCCGTTTGAACTCAATCCCCAGCTAAAAGCAGGGTTTTGTTAGCATTAGCTTGAGGGCTAGGCTCCCTGGAGCCCCTGGTCAAAGTGATGAGAATGTATATAATGTCATAGATAATCCAATCATAATCCATGGACCGTGAACCCCTCATTAATCATTCCACTGTAATTTTTTAAAAGGCAGATGGTCAGGAACGAGTATGGTTACAGGCTCACAGTATCACTGAGGACAAGAGGTCAAAGATTCACTCCTCGTGAACCTTTAAGAACAGTTTCCATTAAGAAATCTACCTGGGCATTAGTGGAATGTGTGTGTTGCTTTATTTTGGGTCTGAGAACAAATTTGCAGCATGTGATTTTTATTTATTTATTTTTCAATGGCTGATGTTATTTGTGTGAATGTGAAAAACCACTGATGCTAACCACAAAATGCTGAATATGAGAGTGTGTTTGTTTGTTCTTCTGTACTTGTGATGTAATCTGTCGTGTGCCTTTTTGTTGCTTGGTCTATTTCTCCACCTGCTCCACTGTGTATTCTATGGTCTGTTGAAAAGTGCATCTGCACATGAGTGTTTCTTGTCTCTTCACACCTATGGATTTCTTATTTGTGGTGTCGAGAGTGTGTATGACCCAATTTTATTGTTGTCAGACTCCCTGAAGATAGGGGTTTGATTTGTGCATCAGTGACACACTAAAGGGAGGGGACGAGTGTAAGACATTATCTGTGCTTTAACCTTCACATGTTAAAGGCGGCTGAACGCAGATAGTGCAGCTGCTTGAAATATGGCCTCATTATCAGGTGTAGCAGAAAAAGGTTTGAGATAAGATCGTTCACTGGAGTTTAATGAAAACCAATTGATTTGCTCTCTCGAAGACACAAAAAGGCAAAGGCGTTGAAGTCCATTTCCAGCCTTCTGAAGCAGACTTTTAGCAACACAAGGTTTCTCAGTGTGACCTGAAAATATGCAGAAAATGAAGTTAGACATTATTTTGCCAGCTCGTGGGAAAAGTGTCTGAGACGCTAACGTAAGCTGAGGGGATATTGGATAATTTTTTTGGATGCCAACTATTAGTTTGGAGTATTGCCGTACACTCTAGTTCTGCCATTCTGCTATGTGGTCATACAGTTCTGTAATGCCTTAGATTTTGAATATAAGCCAAGTTAAAAGATAAATGGAAGTGATTGCTTTGTGGCCTGGCCTGCTGTTTGACTTTCTCAGCAGGAGAAAGGAGTGGGATTTAGGAGAGCAACAGAAAACAGACTTGGTGTCTCCAAACCTGAAAAATACATGAGCGACTGGAAAAGAACAATTGACTAAATAACTTTTTCTTCCCTTTTCTCCGTCTTTGATCATCTCATTAGCTCCATCTCCAGTAACTTCCATCCAAGCAAAGGACATCACGAGACACACTATCTCACTGGCTTGGCAACCACCGGATAGAGCCAATGGAGTCATCCTGGAGTATGAGGTCAAATACTATGAGAAGGTGAGAACTGCTTCGGAGATGTAGTGTCTGTTGTCAAAAAACATGTCCAAAATTTTTATTTTGACAGTGTTTACAAAAGCATCCTTTGAATCATCTATGAAAACCACCCCTCCGTGCTTTATCTGTCTCTCACCCAGGATCAAAATGAAAGAAGCTACAGAATTATAAAAACCTCATCAAGAAACACTGACATTAAGGGCCTCACTCCCCTCACCTCCTACGTATTTCATGTACGTGCACGCACTGCAGCCGGCTATGGAGAGTTCAGTGGCCCATTCGAGTTCATGACCAACTCTGGTGAGTTAAATTACACCTCCTCTCCTATCATGACTTCACTGCATCGACGCGCCAGAGACACTCTGTGCCATCTCCATCACACCTGCTCCTGCAAACTGCTGACATGATAGCATCTTTTATGAATTTGTCTCTTTCTTTCTCGAGTCATTAATCTAAATAGCTGTCACATATAAAAAAGGGATGATTTTATCCTGGAACACCTGAAGAGCTACTTGAATAGCATCCAATATTTTAGCTTTCAAGCTACAATGAGTCTCAGTGGATGTGCCAGATGTGGCATGATAGCATTTCTGATGGGTTTTGATGGAAAATGCTGAACAATTTTGGTTACTATTCAGTCAGTCAAAAAATAGATGGGTTGATGAAAATAATAATAATTCAGAATCACTGTTGATGAAAGATTTCATAATGCGTGGGGGATCAAACTAGTCTTTTATTCTTTAAATCTTTATTTATAATGGACCCAAGCTTAAATCTTTGCTTTTTCTCAACATTTTTAAATATAATGCCATTTTGATCTGAACCTGTGTATTGTGATCTTGAGGGTTACATGGATGCCCTGTAGCCGCAGGTGTTTCCTTTGTTATGCAGGTAGGTGCTGCATGACAATACCATGGTCAAGCAGACAGTGTAATGGGCTGTCATTGTCTCTCAATGAAGCATGAGTTTATGGGATGGGACTCGTAAAATGCAGGGAGGGGAAACAAACATTGTATTTGTGGGTGGTAAAGACAAAGTGCTGGAGGAAGAGAGACATGAGAGGGAAATGGGAGATGTTTGTCAGTGGCTGACAAACACAGAATGTACATTAGTTCTTTCATGTGAAACAACTTGTTTGAGCACAGTGATATTGACTTTTCTCTTTGTCCAATCTTCCTCCCTGTCTCTCTTCTTCTTCTCCTCTCCTCTCCTTCTCTTCTTTTTCTTTCTTCTACCACAGTCCCAGCTCCCATTATCGGTGATGGGGCCAACTCCACAGTGTTACTGGTGTCTGTGGTGGGCAGCGTGGTCCTCTTAATCATCCTCATCAGTGCTTTTGTCATCAGCCGAAGGTGAGATTCATCCCTTTCATCCCTCTCTCCCATCTGTTTTCTGTCTCTCCCTTTTTCCACACAGATGAGGGATGTCTTGCTTAGCAACGGGAAAAGTAGCTGTCAGGAGGAGGATGTCACTCGAAAACACACATACACACACATACACACTGAGACAGCTATGGCAACTCACTCTTGTCAGATGAGTGATGACTCGCCACACCGGAGATGTGATTGACGGCTCAGGCAGCTGAAGAGATGCAATCAGCGATCCCTCACTCCCTGTCCTCGCATCCCTCCATCCCTCCCTCTATCTCTCAGCTTGTGGCTGTAATCCCGGATGCCAGTTATTTTCTCCTGCTGCTCCTGGCTGACCATCGTGAAAAGAATGAGAGAGACAGAGAGGAAAAAGACAGAGGGTTAGTGATAGCAGACTGGACAATGAGATAAGCGGGCAATGAAAAGCAGGAGATAGAATACAGAGAGAATCAGACAGAGAGGCATCAGGTGGATTTGCAGTGACCCAATCTCAGGGTGTTAACCAGCGAGCAGGACAAAGCACCGTCACACAGATGGGATTACATGCAGATGGGTCCGCTTCACTTCAGGGTGTTAACCACACTCTCCTTGTGTGTGTGTGTGTGTGTTGGGGGATGTGCACACATCTTTATGCAAAGAAAAATATTGTTTTCATGTGTGTGGCGGCACTGGGGGATGGGGATAGCTTTTGTGCTGATTCCCCTTACGTGTGTTTGTGCTTTTAATATGCATGTTGCTTCCTCTAAGTGTGTGTGTCTTAATATGGAAACCAAATCATTGTTTGCATGTGTGTATTGGGGTTGAGAATCATAGCGACTGAAGGGGGATGTTGATTGTGTTTGTGTGTGTGCTCTCTTTCCATGTGATTGCCTCTCTCCACAGCCAAGCAGGTGGTTGCCTTTGCCTTTTTTATATGCATGTGACGACCACTGTCATTGTGCTGTTGTGGCCATCCTGTGATTGTGGGGAGGGACTGTAATCACGTAGCCGTTTACCATCATTATACAAACATAGTGGAGGACAATGTCTCTCACATCTGGTCATTTCCACCACTGACCCAGCACATCAATATAAGCACAGGTGTCAGCCTGCCTGAGGGATCCAGAAGGATTTAAGTGTTCTTCTCTAGGATTGATTTAAAGCTTTTATACCCGCCCACATCTTCTCTGCTCCATGTATTTGCTACATGCCCTTCAGAAACCTTCTTTTTTTTTTTTTTGTTTTTTTTTCTTTTGGTTTATTACTAATACCATTCAAAAAAATCCTGATAATCACGAGGAGCATTATCCAATAAATAAAAAATCTCATCTTTAGTCAGTGATTGTGTTGCCTCTTCACATAATTTAATTGATGTTTAAGTGGGTTTTGGAGACTAGCTTTGAGGTTTAATTAATTTACTGAACTCACGCTCACAGTATGTTCTAAAATTATACCTTTGTGCATGTGATTCAGTATGTTATTCTTGCTTGCACATACTTTCTAACATTTGAAACTGCATTTTCTGCATCTGCTGTTCACAACCCCACTGATCGTCTTGGTGTCTTTGCCCCCAGAAGGAGTAAGTACAGCAAGGCCAAGCAAGACTCTGATGAGGAGAAGCACTTACATCAAGGTAACTCATACTTAACACAGAACTTGAGAACTCTGTAATTGAAAAACATTAGTGCCGTCAGGTGTGTTCATGTGAAAGTGCTCTAAACCACAAATGAAGCCCATAAAATAGATGAAAAAAAAACAACTATTTTGAAGTTAATGTACTTGCATTCGAGCATGCTCCAAACATCTCATTATCAAGTCATCAGCATTGCTATTTGCATCCCACATAAAAATCTAGTTAATGAGCTCCATCTTTATTGGGATCAACTATAGTGACATGAAAAGCAGGGGAGTCAGAGTGTGAATTGAGGTATGGAAAGATGAGGAGGAGGAGGTTCCACAGAGGAAGGCTGCGTTGCCTGCAGCATGGGGGAAATAAAGAACAGATGGAGTATACTTGCTGGAATGAATTAACCTTCATTTTTCATCCCCTTTTTTTTTATTATTTTCTTTTTTTTTTTTGCTTCCTTGCAAACGTCTTTCTTCAGGAGTGAGGATATATGTTGACCCCTTTACTTATGAGGACCCTAACCAAGCCGTCCGGGAGTTTGCCAAAGAAATCGACGCTTCATGTATCAAGATTGAGAAAGTCATCGGCATTGGTGAGGAACCTATCCATTTAATCTGTTCACATTTGATTTATTTCATTTTTGTTTTAAGTTTTATGTAAATATTCTCGTACTAGTGTTTGTGGGTGATTTGTGTTTGTGTGCCTGTATGTCATGCGCCCTCCTTGAGAATAAAAGCCATTGTTTTCGTAACATTTGGTCTGTCTCTAGAGAGGTCAGTGAGTAAAAAAAGAAGAAAAACAGGAGAGGCTAAATATGTTGTCCAAGCTATTCCTGTGGCCAGAGAAAAGTCATCCAATGACAAAATAATAAAGAGAAAGAATCAATATCCATTTCCCCTCTCTCACTGCTTCAGTGGATGAGAGCGGGGAGGGGGGGTGAGTAAGGGATTAGAGACCCTGATCAATGTTTAAAGTGGACCCCTTCTAACCTGACCTGCACACACACAAGCACTTTCACGACCCCCTTCATGATTTGATTTATCGTCGGTGCACTGTAGTATCAAAGTGCTTTTGTATCATTCCATATTTTTAACCTGGCTGTGTGTTGCAGGGGAATTTGGCGAGGTGTGTAGCGGCCGCCTGAAGATGCCCGGCAAGAGAGAAATCTGTGTGGCCATAAAGACACTAAAGGCTGGCTACACTGACAAGCAGAGGAGGGACTTCCTGTCTGAGGCTAGCATCATGGGCCAGTTTGACCACCCAAACATCATTCACCTGGAAGGCGTGGTTACCAAATGTAAGTCAAGTGACTGATTTTGTCTACTTTTGGGTTAAATGTTCTGCAGAAAGGTGTGAGATAAGAAGTAAAATAAAAGACATAACACAATTGCTACTTAATTCCTGAGACTGTTGCTATAGAAAAATCCTAATATTTTGACCTCTCACGGACATAAATCTATGCACGCACAATGAGTATTTTAGTGACACAGAAAGGACATTCATTTCTGCTGTCTCTATCACTCCTTAAAAAAGTAACAATTAATCATTACAAACTACATCTGCTGTTTTGGGTGACTTTGGAGAAGGGTGAGTTTAGGGACAAACCAGTGTTTACTTGCCAAAGGTGTGTGTTTGAGTTTAAAAGCATGCACATCAACAGTATATACAGCAAGACCACTTACGTTGCATGTCCCAGGATATCTGCTCTCACATGGCTGTTTCTGTACGTTGTCCCATCCGGGTTATCCCCAGGTGGGCTTTGTCCAGATGGAAGAGGTGGGGAGGGGGCTGTGGAGTTAGAGGTAGCTGAGTATATGGGAGGGGGTCTAATGGGTCCAGGAACAGGCCCTGTAGCCCAGCACCAGGCTCATTAATCATGGTGTCAGCTGTAAATGTGTTTGGGGTTAGGGAGTGATACCCTATCCCTTCTCTATCTGCTGCTGCATGGCCACAAAATACCGGCCAATTCTCCCTCCCTCTGCCCTTGGCACTCTCTTTCTTCTCTCTCCCTGTTTCTCTTTACCTTTTACACCTTTCCCTAATGCTATTTGTTAGGATAGCATATGTGTGTATATGTGCAAATGTCTTGTCAGCGCATGTCAGCATCTGCGTGTCTTTGATTACGTGCATGTGTGCATATCTGATTGTCAGCCTCTGCTCAGGTTAGATGGATGAAGTGTCTTAATGTGTGGTGACACTGCAGCCTGGCCCTATCTGTGCCAGACGCCACCGTCTCTTTCAGTCTTACACACACTTGGGTATAAAATGGCACATACACACCAGCCAGAGTTGAAAGAGAACAGCAGCACAGACACGGTTGCTTATCACAGCCCTCAACCCAGGGAACGAGCTCTTGGACCTTATAGAGATGCAGGGACGAAGACAGAGAAAAGGCGGACAGATGGACAGGAGGAAGGAAAGGAAATCAGAGACAAGCGGCAGCCAGAGAAGGTGTGAATAAAGATGCAGAAAGAAAGAAAGAGGGAGGCGGTTAGGCGGTGATGGATTAGAGGAACGACAGAGAACAACAGTAGGAACGACGGAAGAAAAAAAAGTGGAGACTGGTGGAACTACTGAACCGGAGGCTGAAAAAGAAAAAAAAAAGGCAAAGCGAGACCAAGGGAGAGAGATAAAGGAGAAACAGACGTGCCGTGCAGTAGTGACAGGAGCCGACATGAAAGGATGGGGAGCCAAAGCAACAGGGGCATCCAATAACTCCCACTAAACCTCCTTCCACTCATACTTGTGAGAGCTTGACACAAGGTTTGGGAAAATTAGTCCTTCACACTTGAGTGTGTCAGTGGAATCTATTAAAAATCCATTATTTGAATTGCACTCCCCTTTCCATTGCAATCAAGTTAAAGGAATTCTCTATCTGGCCTCAGTTTGCTGGCATGTCCAACAGAGCCAATTAAGGCTTATTAATTATGGAGGAACTCCAGATAGGTGCTAAAATACATAAACGTGTAAAAATCTCTCGCTGAGGACTGTTGGCTGTAATCCACCATCTTGAAGCCTGTAGCTGTAATGTTTGTTATGCTACTGTGCAATTAAAATATAGACTCCATTAATGCTCAAACATCTTATGCAATATGTTAAACAGTTGGTTTTACACGGAGTATGATTGTGCTAATTTTGAACAGATCTGCTTTTAAAGGCAAGATCTTTGTTTGTTGAAACTGACAGGGCCTCCAGAGTGCGTTTGCCCAACGTTCCTCAATATTGTCCCCCTGTTGCGTTTTCCCCTTCCCCTGTTTTGTTGGCAGGTGATAATCGGCCCACTGGTGGGGCCCTTGCCCAGAGTTCATTGCCAAAGGCGGCAGGGTGTATTCAGTAAACAAGGAATTAGCATGCAAATGGACTGGGAGGAAGAGGGCAGGGCTGGGAAGGCGAGAGTTTAAGGTCGCAGGTCAGACGCTCCTCAGACTTGATTGGGGAGCTGTCAATCACCAGCAGCCCTGGGGCAGTGGCACACAACAAAGGGAACAAAGATGGCTGACAAAGAGGGCCCCCGCTCTCCCCCAACTTTAACTCCACTTCCTCTTTTCGAGCCAACGCCGGAGCGCCCCATAATTAATGGAGTGCCAATCACACGGCGGGTAAGGCGGTGACTGACGGCCTCTTGGCATGGCGAGAAGCCTGCCGTAGAGTTGAGGAACTTCACCTCTGAGACCTCTGCTGCCAACCACTCAACTTTCTGCTGCTTTGGGCATTCTGCTGGAGCACACAAAAATTCTCATAACCTTCCCTTAAGGCATTCAGTTTAACTCAGCACTTCTGTTCAGCAGGAAAAAAATCTTTTCAATCCACCTTAACTGTGCCATTTGAAATGGAACGCATGGAACAGCGCTGTTTTAGCAGGAATTTGTGGCAGAACTTTCCAGCATGTGTTGTTGCCATGGCTGGTTAGGCACCAGCTTGCTAGCGTTTTAGGATAAAATACATTACCCCCAACACCCCCTCACTTTCTGTCCTCTTCCCTCTTCATGCCCACTGTCCCCTCATCCTATGAAACAAAGACAGACAGACACCCACCAGGGATTGTCCACCCTCCCCACAGCTCCACCCAGCTCAGATAAAGACACAGACGCTTCCCCAGGAGAGACAGAGGGATGGGGTGAAAAGGGCCAGAGAACAGAAGCAGGGAGAAAAGAAAGTGAGCGTGAGGAAGGAGGAGGAAAAAAAGAGCGCTATAGAAGAAAGCAATAGAGAGGAACTAGCAGGAGAGTGACAGATGCGTTGAGCGTTGGCAGAGGAGAAAGAGGGCAAAAGAACTGTGAGTGACATAAATAGTGAGTCAGAGGGATTCGGGGTGGGTGACTGTGATGAGACTTTGGATAATGTGTCCAATGTCAGTTCATATTTGCATAAACACAAGATGGTGTGTGTGTGGAGTAGTTTTTTGTTTGAGTGGAGATGCCTTTGCATGTGCAGGAAAAGTGGAGGGACGTCAGGGCAACCGTAACACTGAGCTAATTAAATCACTACGGGACAGAGATGGATGGCCCAACACACACTCTCTCAAACTCACATACACACAAACACACATTCCCTTGAGAACCCCACCCGCTGTGTCGGGCTGTGATGTGCATCGTTTACCTCAATAATCATCTGCCTTTCATTCTCCCACTTCTTTTCTCCCTCTCTCTGTCTCTCTCTCTTTAGGTAAGCCAGTGATGATTATCACAGAGTACATGGAAAACGGATCGCTGGATGCATTCCTGAGGGTCAGTCATGCGTTTCTGTCTGCACATATATGTGCGTGTGTGTGTGAGCGATACGGCTGCAGAGCGCTGATCTCATCTTATCTTTGTAATGTCATCCACTGAAATTACAAGCATTCGTTCACAAACATTCGCCCTAATCTTTATCCTCTCCTTGATCGACTTACTGTTTTTTCAACAACGACGTGTGTGCAGGTTACACCCATGTTTCCAGGGTTCACTGCACTCTTAGTTTTCAATGATACTTATCGGCTTTAGCCATTAAATATTCATAAAGTTAGAGCCTATACTGTATAAGAAAATTCTAAAACTACATATTGTTAGCCTCATAGCATAATTGCTGAAGTCATATCATATTTTTGGCCAAATTGTCATATCTGTGTAATTTTATTCTTCTGACACTGCTGCTTCACTTTGCTTTGTCCTGAAAAAAGTATGACTTAGGCAATTATGCTATGAGGCTAACAATATGTATGAGTCTACACTCTACACATCCTCGTATTTACAATAACATTTTTGTAATTTTATAAAAACTGTTTATACTATATATTACAGGATATTCTGGGTTCAAAATAAAATCACATATAGTTCTTCACTGGGGCATCTATGTCATTTGGAGTGATATGATGTAGTAGTGTTGTATCATAACCAGTTTGTTAAACTTCTTTTATTCTGTAGAAAAACGATGGTCGCTTCACTGTGATCCAGCTCGTCGGCATCCTGCGTGGAATTGCATCAGGCATGAAGTATCTGTCCGACATGAGCTACGTTCATCGTGACCTAGCGGCTCGTAACATCCTAGTAAACAGCAACCTGGTATGCAAAGTGTCTGACTTTGGCATGTCCCGAGTGCTGGAGGACGACCCCGAGGCTGCATACACCACAAGGGTGAGTGTCCAAGTGAGTGAGTGGTCTGTCTATGTGTCACCTTACTTGTCTGCCGTGTCACCTTTGATTAATCAGCCCATCTTTTAATTACAGGGAGGGAAGATCCCCATCCGCTGGACGGCCCCAGAGGCCATCGCTTACAGGAAGTTCACCTCGGCCAGTGACGTGTGGAGCTACGGGATTGTCATGTGGGAGGTGATGTCATACGGCGAACGACCATATTGGGACATGAGTAACCAAGATGTAAGTCATAAGAAATTTAATTATATGCGAACAGTCATAAATAATACACAGCTTGAATTAGGCAGGTACATTAAAGCTCAAACAATAATTCCCAGGTGCATGTACACTGTCAAACATTTTTAAAAGATACTTCATCATTTTTACTTGATTATGTAATCAAATTACCTGCAGAGGTGATAAAACACGAGCAGTGTATTCCCTTTCCTCATTACACATGGAATTCATATTTCTGGTGCCACTAATGATGATAAAGAATTTAATTTATTCATAACCAAATACCTTGTGTAGGTGCCAAAAGTAAGGTAAAAATTAAACTGAGGGTATCATATTTTGGGGCGAAACTGTGTAACTGTAATCAAATTATGTACAGTTTTTATTTCAGTTCAAGTCTCAGAAACACTGTGAATTACATCGAGCATGAATCTACTTTCCAGGTGATCAAAGCTATTGACGAGGGCTATCGGTTGCCCCCACCCATGGACTGCCCCGTGGCACTCCACCAGCTCATGCTGGACTGTTGGCAGAGAGAGAGAGCCGACAGGCCAAAGTTTGGACAGATTGTGAACATGTTGGACAAGCTGATCCGCAACCCCAACACTTTGAAGAGGACCGGGGGAGAGAGCACTGTTCGGTAAGAGGCCAGAGCAAGACGGACGCTAAATGATAAAGGGACACACTTTGCAGGCTGAAAATAGGACTTGGATGAGACAAACAATTTGGCCACAGTTCAAGCT
>JAPTGW010000006.1:9599162-9612114 GCA_029814545.1 Apogonichthyoides opercularis
GTTCTTTATTTTGTCAATAATAATAATAATAATAATAATAATAATAATAATAATAATAATAATAATAATAATAATACACTCAAAGACCATTCCCAAACATTACTTTTTGCTTATTCTTTTGTCTCGCAGGACTCAGCTAGTCTGAAGGTACCATCAAGTTGCACCACTGTTGAACTAATGGAGATGGCTGTGAAGAAGTGGCTGACCACCCACGGGCCGGAGGAGGAGACATGGCGTGGTCAATATGTGCTGAGGGTCAGCCATTGCCTGGAATTCCTCTGTGGAGACCACCCCCTGATACTGTATAAGGTGAGTGGCTTCACAGTCAGCATGACAACTATGCACTGCAACTTGTGTAGTGGCATGTTTGGTTCATATGATTATATGCAGTGTCCAACATGTTGGCTTTTAAAAATCAGACCACAACTGTTTAATTGTCCAGAAACAACATGTTTGTGATAAATGAAGAACTATGTATTGTTTTTGGGGTTTAGAAAATTCTCTTCCTCCTTTATTTAAATAAACTCTATAAAAACCCTCTTGAACTCACTGTAAAGTCCTTTGTGACAAAACTGAAAACAGGCCTTATTTTTTCTGAAATGAAGAAATCGGGTACTGACACTGCAAACACATGATCTTACAGAATGAGATATTGCTATAGATTAAACCACTACAGTCTGAAGTAGTTAAGATCTGCTCTAAAACATTAGAGCATTAAACATTTACAGCAGTTATGTAGAATGTACACATTAATAT
The DNA here is from genome assembly GCA_029814545.1 of Apogonichthyoides opercularis. Classification (NCBI taxonomy): domain Eukaryota; kingdom Metazoa; phylum Chordata; class Actinopteri; order Kurtiformes; family Apogonidae; genus Apogonichthyoides; species Apogonichthyoides opercularis. Next base: position 9,599,919 of record JAPTGW010000006.1, read on the forward strand.
AATAATTCATGTCTAAAATAAACCCATATAGTAGTAGAACACTGACAAGGAGCTATCTTGCTGCCAAATGACTGCTTTTACTTTCATAATTTAAGTCCATTTTGCTGATAATATTTACATACTTTTTCTGAAGTAAGGTTTTGTATGAAGAATGTGTACTAATAGCAGTGTATTTCCACAGAGTGGTGTTGTCACTCTTACTTCAGTCAAGGGTCTGAACACTTCTTCCACAGCTGGTCTGAAAGAAACAAGTTTAGATATAAACTAGAAAAGCAAATGGACTTGAAATGTTGAGCTGCTGGCTGAGTAATATTTGTAACCCAAGTGTTTCAACAAATAATCAGGCACCGTGATACTTATTTCACTTGAACTGTGCTTAGGATCTGTAGGACTGTGTTATCATCATTTTCTGGCCATATTAAGGGTCTCTATTAGGTTTTTTTTTGGGGGGGGGGGGTTATGTATAACACTATTTCTGACAATTAAACAGTCAAAAAAAGTAGGTTTACTATAATGTTATTTCTGTAATGGGGCAATGGAAAAGGTCACATGATGAGTGATGGGAAGTGGAATACTTTAAGAGATTTTCTCATGATTTGCTTTAGCTTTCACTCTTATCTCATGGAAAGTGTGGCAGGATTGTTGATTTAGGAATTACGGACAATCAAAATCCTTTCCCATCTTAAGTCTGTGGTTAAGTTTGTCTGTGGATTCAATGCAACTATTGATGCCAAATCTGGCTCAACAAACACTGTTGGGTACAGTGCGACTGTAGAGTCTGAAGTCTTCTTGGGTAAATCTATAAATATCTGAAGCTCACTGAGCTACGTTTGGTAGGTCACATGTTAATCTTGAAGTATTTGAAATGATTAAAATTTCCAGTTACACTCTTTTATGTCATCATCTTCCTAAAATAATTGCATGATGATTTAGGCAAAAAATGATTATTTTAGCCTAAATCACTGCTTATCATATTTTGATTTACCCTGCAATTACGTTCTAAATAAATTTCTCCTCATATGACTCATTTGTTTTCTGTTCTTAAAGAAACTCCATGGATTCTTTATTTAATGTGATGATGAAACCTTTTTATTTCTAACAGAGTTGTATATTTACAGTTTACTGTTAATATAGTGTGATGCCCCTCGTTGCTGACTGCCTAACTGTGAATAATCTGCTCTAATATCCAAATAACTAAAACCATGTTTTCTTCTCTTTTCTTGTGTGTAGTACATCCGCTTATGTATGCAGGTTAAGGAGCCTCCCCACCTCACCCTAGTCCACACCAGCACTGTCAAGGCCATGTTTGACAAGGAAATCTCTGCCATCGGAGCTGTGGTCAGCCGCAAGTCCTCCAACCCACCTTTACCACTACCTCCCAAAAGAAGGGTTCCCACAGTGAGTCCAAGAAAACTTGGCTGTGAGCATGAGTGCTGTTGTGGTGTGACCTTTTTTATGCATTCCATAGTTTTATCACAGAAAGGTATTGCCTCTTTTGCTGCAGTTTTTAGTAACCGGCCGATAGGTCATGAGCGATTGTGAAGGCGCTGTGTCCAACATCGGCTTTGTCGTTGTTAGCAATTTTTAACATCCTCACAAAACCGCTGATCAGATTAATTTCAAATGTTATATGTCGCTTCCTTGGGACAATGTCTTCAAAGTGTGTTCACAGTTTTGAGAAATTTAGATTTTTTGACAAATTTTTGAAATATAAAAAATTAGCCATTACTTATAATGGTCCATATTTTGATGGCTTATACTGTGGAATGGTTAGAGATATCAATATAGATACTTTGAGCACTGATAGGAGTTGCACATGGACTTTAATTTTTTTGAGTTATCCTCAAGTGAAAGGGCCACTATTTCTACTGGGAGATTGATCTCCTGCATCCAGACCACAGGACTCTAACATAGTGGCAGAACCTGACAACCTCACAAATTCAACTTATTGATTCTTGAAAGAAGATGCCTATGAGATACAGGGCCATTGGTCCTGTTTTTACCACATACAATATAGTGATCACCAAAACCGTTTTGGGGAACTGATGGATGAAGTCAAACCTCTAGTGTTTGTTGGCACATGTAAAATTGTTGATCTGCACAAAATGTCCTTGCACAGCAGATAAGTCATTTAATATCCTCCAATGTTTACTGAGTCATGTTCTCCTTAAACATAAATACTCTGCAGTTTGATTCACCTGCACTAAAGGAGGCAGGTGTGGAGGTTTACCAAGTAAACAACGTACTTGGCAGCTGCCACCTGTCTTTTATAAGATAGTGTTCTAAGCGCCGCTCTGCCCTACCAGCATTTGCCACGTTGCCAGAGAACATTGCAGCTCCTCACTGTTCATGCCAGGTGCACCATGACATCACTCCGCTGTGTGTGTGCACTGTGGAAATGTCAGGTTGGTTGTAATTGCCCTTCGTTAGTGAAGTCACCTGGGGTTTAATTGCCTGCTACCGCACTAACTGCTGATCCCTGGTGGTGTGAGCTTTGAAAAGCAGGTAAATGTTACAGACGGGATCCTGCATACAGACTATTACCACTATATATTTATCACATGTAATCAAGACAGCTTTATAACCCCCTGTTATATAGCTGTTTAAACACTGTGAGCCATATTTTATGTGAGTTTACAGTAAAATAACACCCAGCCTCACTTCACATCCACTTTTTGTCAATTACTACAGTACAATACCAGTGTCCCTTCACAGTATTGCATTGGATTTTATTATTGTCCAGGTCTAGATGGGGGGGGAAAAAATGACTGTTTAGAAAATAACAGTGTTTCTAGGTAGTTGACCTTCTGTTTTCTACAATGGCATCTAAAATGTGTTAAATTGAAAATACATATTTTCAGCAACATGTATTGTCAGCAGGCAGTCATCACAGCCTAAATGTAACAGTCACAGTCTCTCTGCATCCACAGTCATGTTTTTGACCCAATTCAACATGAGATTAAAATAAACACATCACCAGTGCATCATATGATCAAAATGTAACGTACATGTTAACACAAACCATATATAGTAAACGTCTCACTATTTGTAAGCAGATGTCAAATATGATCTACAGACAATTCTGGAAATGTGTAAAATAGTTTTGAATCAAGAAGGAAACTATGAGGAATTGCATGTTGACCGACAGTGATTCTTAACCCTTGTGTAGTCCTTGGGGTCACTTTGACCCCATTCCACTGTCTTCGTCTATGGGATGTGCACAAGGGTTAAACATTGATTATAATAATAATTTGGAGCAAGAGAAAGCTGATATCACCCCTGAAAAAATATAGACATCATTGCAAATCAACACCTTGATTATTAGTAGGTAGATATGGATGAGTTGTTTGGGGGGGGGGGGAAATGTTGTTCATCGTTTAGAGCTCATTCAGTCTTCTCACAAGGTAAGTAATTAGATATTTGTAATAAATTGTTTATTTTGTGCAAACAAAATGTTTGTAAGATTTTTTTAAAGATTACCATATTCATGACTTTATGGACTAAGTGAAGTGAACTATCGGAGCCAAGTTCCACCAATACCGAGTTGTACAATCAGTGCCAATTAATCTAGTTTTATAGTAGGAACATTGATATACTCACTGTACAATGGGGAATATTAATTCTGTAAAGTCCTGACAGGGTGAAACAAAGGCAGTTCATTACACAGTCAATATTTGTTGTGATAAATGCAATCATCCGTTAAAATAAATTAAATAAATGGTACACTAAGCAATGGGTGACACAATCTTGTTTTCATCTGCAGAGACATTGACCTTTTTCCCTCTACATTACACTGCAGAGCTGTTAGCCCTGTCTTTATCACTTCCTGTGTAGACTCGGGTAACACCTATCTGCCTGTTCTTTCCAAATTTAGATACATGATTATGCTTGAGGTGTTAGCTGTAGAATCCCAAGACCCTCAATCTGTTGGTTTATTACTTCATTAAAACACTGTTTCTGAGTGTTTCCTACAGTTTGTAGACAATAAGTTCATTTTGATGTTTTAACTTTATCTATCTGTGCATTTTATTGTGTTGTGGGTAAAGTGGTTGAACCAGTAGCTGTTGTGTAAGTGCTATGAAAAGTTCACCATCATCATTGGTCAGCGTGATGAAGGGTGAAGAGGTTTTAGTAAGATGCTGTGACAGGCAGTGAGATTTCATCTCAAAACAAGAACATGTTGTTGGATTTGATTACTGTGTGGCTAGAAACCTTACTGGTAATCGGTTAAAACAAAGAGAAAGAGAATATGATGGAGGACACAGAGTTCCTGTTTGTGCCTATAATTAAAGAGCAGAAATAAATAAGACACACATACTGTGTATAGTTTTGACGAGGCAAATTATACAAACAACATATCAGTGCACACACGTGCCCACTCAGTGAGAGACGGCAAACAACAGGAAGTGTGCTAGTTAGTCATGTTCATTGGCTCTGGGTGTCATGTGATGTTGTTTGTCGTGCTTACTGCTGACCCTTGCAAATCTACTTGGCTTGACATCAGTGACCTGCCTGAACTCACTACATTGTTTATTTTGTGCATGTTCAAAAAGTTGTGTGCACTAGATGAGTGGGTGGGAAGAAGCAGCATGTTCAAGTACATATTTTAACAGTTCATAATGCTATGGTTCTCTTCCTTCTCTCACTTTCCCTCCATAGCAAGTCCAGACGTGTGTGTGGGACGTGTCAAGCCTGTTTAAGATAGTCCTGGTGAGCGGCAGCAAGGTGAACGCAGAGGAGACTGCCAAGGTAAATAGTGGCATTAGTTAAATCAATTAACATAAAATGTAGCTTTAGTTTTAAACAAAACACAGATACACAAGCTAATCTGCCCATCATCTCCTCAGGTTCAGGTGAGAGCAGGGCTGTTCCACGGCACAGAGCTGCTGTGCAAACCTGCGGTGAGCAGCGAAAGCAGTGGACGCTCCGACCACACATGGAAAGACAGCACGCTAGAGTTTGACATCACTGTGTGTGACCTGCCGCGCATGACCCGCCTTTGCTTTGCCATCTATGCTGTCATGGATAAGGTCAAAAAGCAGAAATCCACCAAAAATACCCACCTCAACAAGTACCAGACGATCCGCAAAGCAGGAAAAGTGGTAAAAAAAAAAAAAAAAAAAGACCTGTGTACATTGTGACTGAACACATCTGCACCTTGTATAAAGTAGGTGTAATAGTTTGATTAGATTATCACTGATTTTAATTCCTGTTTTTCTGTACATTTTCAACTCAGCACTACCCTATAGCCTGGGTCAACACTATGGTGTTTGACTATAAAGGCCAGTTGAAGACTGGAGATATCATCCTGCACTGCTGGTCTTCCTTTCCTGGTATGCAATTAAACACCATTTATAACTACAACCTTCATACTTTAGGCACAGATCAGTCACCTATGAATCAATATGTTTTAACTCAGATGAACTTGAAGAGATGCTGAATCCCATTGGAACCATTCAGACCAACCCATACACTGAGAACGCTACAGCACTGCACATCCACTTCCCAGAGTACTTGTCACACCCCATCATCTTCCCTCCCTTCGACAAGGTCAGACAGCAGAAATGATGTTCATGAATACAGAAACTGTGTTAAACCTTTACATTTAAGATTAAAGTGAAATATTTCTGCAGTCATACAAACTGAAACATGCTGATGATATCTTAAACTGTACCTGAAAGTGGACAGTTGAGTCGCTGACCACTTTTAAAAGACTACAGTTCAATTTGTCATCAGGATGGCTCAGAACTCCTCATAGTGGTACCTAGTGATTATGATGAAGTGCTGGCTGTTAGCAGAAGAGGATAGGAACGGTGCTCAGCCCTGTTTAATGCACTTTATCTTTTAGCGATGTATCAGTTTTCATTTTCACCCAAATGACACTCAGTGACTTTGTTGCAGATACTGGAAAAAGCTGCAGAAATCGCCAGAGCAAGTGACTGTGCACCCATGGTGAGTCAATCAGCAGAGGACGACTATGTGGACATGCTCGCATATATGCCTCTATACACATATATATGCAGAGAGAACAGGTCAATTCTGTCTGTGTTGAGTTTACCTGCATGCTGCTTGGGTTTCCCCTGCCAGTAAAAACAGGTACATATAGGTTAATTCTGTCAGTGCCTGTGACCGTGGCACTGATCAAGATCTGGAGTTGGTGCCCGAGTGCCATTAATAGCTGCATACTGCTCTTAATGTGCTAATGCAGCTCACAAATGCTAATGCTGGGTAATGTGTGTGTGTATTTGGATGTGTATAATGCATGAACTGAATTTCCCCACAGGGACAGTTAACCTTTACATATACCAAATACGTATAAAGTGTTGCTAGGAGGAGATGAAACTTAATTATCCCCAAAGAAATATGTAGATTTAATGCATTCAACTGGAGTAACATTAACACAGGATGAAATATGACTACAGTGGCACATCAGAGGCAACGTCATGAGAAAAAATGTATAACAAGGACATGTATTATATTGCACATGGTTCTTTTCTCAATTTTTAAAGCAGAACAAAAGCTTCATTGCTCACAGTCTAAATGCCCAACTTTTTTTGCATGGGGGGGGGGTCTACGAGGGCTGTGCAGGTGAAAACCAGCTGACAACTGTTAGAAGTAAGCTTCTAATGGAGTAAGAGAACTTCTAGACCATTTTTCTTCTCTCCTCCTCACACACGCACACACACCACAAGTATAACAGCCAGCAAAGCAAGTGCAGCCAGGTTTCCTAGGAAACCCATTGTTATCACTTTGGCAGGGTGTAGCAGCAAAAATACTTATGTCCTCCTCAGAACATGAGACTCTAATCAGATTACTTGCATGTTTTCCTGTCTTACCACCCCTCTACCAAAAACCCACCACTGGGCGTCGCACAATCTTGCATAATCCTGTGTTATGCGAAGGGCATGCCTGAACGCAGCACTTTAATGTGAGGTGTGAATGTGAAACTGTATATTAACACACACACACCAGCAAAATACTGTGTATTTATGTATCAATGTAAGGATGCTCACAGTTTGTTGTTTTTTGTGGTAAAACTATAATCTGTCATTTGTTTTATATTGGCATATTAGCCCTAATTTACTTTGATTGTATGGAAGGACATTCTCTTTTTCAGACAGACCACAAACACTCAAACAAATTCAATGATAATCTTTGGTCATATTAGGAAGAGAGACTCTGGTCCACTCCTGCCATCTTGTGGGTTTATGTAGTAACTGCTTCTATTCTTACTGATTTCAGCACATAGCTCATCTTTTCTTTTTTATCAACACCACCTCCCTTCATGCTCTCATGTTGTTGCTTTTTTTCCTACACATTCTAATATACACATAATTCATATTTCCAAAATTCCCAAACCATTCAAAGTTTATTATTTGTCCCAGGGTCGTGGAGGTAAGAAGTTTCACATAGAGCTTAAGGAGATCATGGAGCGCGATCCACTCTCTCAGCTGTGTGAAAATGAGAAGGACTTAATCTGGACACTACGCTACGACTGCCGCGAGAATTTTCCTCAGTCACTGCCCAAGCTGCTACTCTCCGTCAAGTGGAGCAAACATGAGGACATGGCCCAGGTTAGAAAAAATATTCTATCAGGTTTTCTGTGTGCTTCCAGATTCAGCTTTTTCTGCTCACTCCCACCTTTTGATCCAGGTTATTTAACTAAACAAAGACTAAAACTCAAATTAGCAGAGAAGAGTAAAGGTGTAGCAAAAATAACCCAAAAATATAGCTAAAGAAAAACTAAAATGAACATTGCCACCTTAGCCAAACTGGAATAGAATTGCAGATAAATTTAGCTTTGTTTCCACTCAGTTTTAATGGTTCATGTTGAACAATAGAATGCCTTTGCACAGTATGGGATGTCATAAATAATCATTCTGTAAATCATATTTGATGTCATGCATTGTTTCATCTTAACCATTTCAACTTCTATAATATAAGGCTTTCCTCTATAATTTGAAGAGTAAATAAATTTTACATTAAAATTAGCCAGTTTATCAAATGAAAAATGTATCAAAACTTGAAAACCAAAAACTAAACTAAATGACTTGCTTAACAACAACAGTAACTAAGTGGTTTATAGAAGTTAGACCTAAAGTTAGTTTTTAAGTGAAAAAGGCCTGAGATACAGAGACCAGTTGATAACATTGATGTTTGTATATGTTTGTCACAGCTCCAGGCACTGCTTCAGATCTGGCCCAAACTGAGTCCTAGAGATGCTCTGGAGCTCCTGGACTTCAACTATCCAGACCAGTATGTTAGAGAATATGCTGTGGGCTGCTTGCGTGATATGAGGTAAACTCCCAGATCTACTCACACATTTAATTTGTTTAGTCCTTAAGAGTGAAAAATGTGAAGCTAAAACACTTTTCTTCTGCTTCTCTGTTTTCTCACTCTTGTCTCTCACCTTAGTGATGAGGAGCTGTCACAGTACCTGTTGCAGCTGGTTCAGGTATTGCGTTATGAGCCCTACTATGACTGCGCCCTCACCCACTTCCTGCTGCAGCGTGCCCAAGGAAACCGCAAGATAGGACACTTCCTATTCTGGCACTTGCGGTGAGTGTTCACATCAGTGGAATATAACAGCAAAGTACTTGAACCCTAATATTGTACAGTGCGGAAGTAAAAATTTGAGGTAGTTATGCTCAATAATATCTAATAAACTTCTACTCCACCGCAATTTAGAGAGAAGAACTAATTCGACAGCTTTAGTTACCACTTAACTCTTCATATTACAATTCATATATTCTTCCTGTTCAGTGAAAATATGGTTAACTATGATGCCTTGTTGTTGATTAATAAACAAATGATATAAATTAGATGAACACATACTGCAGTAGATGTGTGAATATAGTAGTAAATTAATCAAAAAATGGTATATATAAAAGTAAAACACAGAGTATTTTAATGCACATTGTTTACTTTTACTTTCCATGCTTTTAAATAGATTTTACTGATAACACTTCATTATGTGGTGTTAGTAATTTACTTTTACTAAAGTAAAGCATCTGAATCCTTCTGTCACCTCTGACAGACAGGTTTGTAAATAGTCTTTTCACCAAAGAAAAGTGTGCACATCAGTGGACTTGTTTTAGTCAAGTGCCCCCTCTGACATGCGTCCTCTCTGCTGCCACCCACAGGTCAGAAATCCATATGCCGGCTGTTTCAGTCCAGTTTGCCCTCATTTTAGAAGCTTACTGTAGAGGCAGCATCCCTCATATTGAGGTTCTGAAAAAGCAGGTAAGCCTCGCATAACATATACACACTTCCTTTGTTTCTTTTCTGTGTCTTCCTTGGTTTCTTTGTTCATATTTATTAACATATCAACACACACTTTATGTGACTTTATCTTTTCCACATTATCTTATTTCTATTATCACATGCACTTTACCATTTGAATTTTACCTTCCTTGTAATTTCTCAGGTACAAAATTAACTCCTGTCTGTTGTCAGTTCTGGGTAGGCTAAATTTATGGTATTTATAGCCTGTCATAGTAACTCTAGTGTCACCATCCTGCCCTCTAACCTTTGACCTCTACACTGTTGGTTCTGACAGTTATTCCACTGGCCACTTCCCCCAACTTCCTCATCAGCACGGTCATTTGTGTGGCCACATCCTGTTTTGAAGCATATACACTCACGTACACAGAGGGAGATGTCACCGACATTGTCTCTTTCAGGAGATTGAGCCAGTGATGAATCATTCTTTTTTTCAGATTTATCTCATTAAACAAATTGTAGAGGTGCAACAGTTGTTATTATTTTTTTTTTTTACTAGTTTAAAGCTGTGATTCCCAAACTGTATAGGAGCAATGTGAATGAAAAAAAGAAGTAAAATGTTGTTGAGAAGAGTTTATGAATATCGACCCAAACAAAACCATGTGAGGTACAGAGGAATTCCATCAGTTTTAAAAAACACAACAAGAAAAACCTGATGCTAACGAGATTAAAATGAAATGATGAAAAAAATATGGAATAAAATGTAACATAATTAAAGCAGTGTTGAAGATGAAAATGATGTGAAAGGTGCAACAAGATAAATACGACATAAGACATGTAAGAAAGAAAAATCGCATAAAAAAAGAGAATTCCTTTAAATCTAGGTTAATTTGTTTGCCTGAGGAGATGCAAATTTGTCAAGATGAAGACGTTTGGGAACCACTAAAGAGGAAAAAAGTCTCAATTCTCTAATTTCAGTTTATATATTTTCTCCTTTTTCTGACATTTTACCGACTGATTTAACATGTTTAGTGACTCATTTGAGTGTTGTAATATTGAGTTTTGAAATACTGCACTGATTCTAAAAACAAAACTTAAAACCTGCTAACAATATGTTTTACATTACAGAAATTCCAGTAGTTCATTTTGTATTGCATATAGATTTGTAAATACTAGATAAATGCAAAACCCACTGATCTGACTGAAAGTAAACCTTTTTAAACTACAGTTTTATATATGGTGTTAACTGTTTATACAGTGACAGTTTCCATAAAATTAGATTAAAACTTCATCACTTTATTTGCATTCATTCAATATATCACAGTCTATTGAATTGTAATCTCATATATCATAAAATTATCCTGCTTGGGTGTGTTTTGTGTAGATGTGTGTCCAACAGTCAGGTTATTGACCTAAAGTAAACTCAATACTGTCACAATAAAGAACTATTATTTTTAAAATATTTTCCTCATATTTGTTGTCTTCCTGTTTCTCCTCCTAGGTGGAAGCCTTGAGTAAGCTAAAGTCAGTCAATGAGTTGATAAAACTGGGAACTATCAAGAATGCTCGCAGTAAGACAAAAGAGGCAATGCTGACCAAAGAGGCCATGATGACTTGTCTGAGGCAGAGTGGCTACTCAGAAACCCTGTCAGACCTGCACTCCCCTCTAAACCCCAACATCCTGCTGTCTGGCATCAAGTACGATGACCCTGCTGTACATATGAAAAAGGATAAGCATGGTTTAATTGGTTTCTAGTGGTTTTTCACTCTATTGTAATCTGTTTCTCCTTCTGTAGTGTGGAAAAGTGCCGGTACATGGACTCTAAAATGAAGCCACTCTGGATTGTTTACAACAACAAGCTGCTGGGGGCAGACACACGGGGCATCATCTTCAAAAATGGAGATGGTAGGAGGATTGGGAAGGTTTGGGAAAGAGGGTGTGACAGAGTGGAGCCTGTGTGTGTGTGGGGGGGGGTGGGGGGTTATAACTGAATAAACTCAGTTTCCATTTTCAGTGTAAATAATTCTGTATAGTTACCTCCTCTTCTCTCTGTGTTTTTCAGATCTAAGACAGGATATGCTGACCCTGCAGATTTTGAGGTTAATGGATCTGCTATGGAAGGAAGCTAATCTTGATCTCAGGTGAGTGTGTGAGAATGGTGCATCATGTGTTGTTATTCATCAGGCTAGTGCAGGGGTCGGCAACCCACAGAGCTCTTTCATCCCTCTGCTGCGGCTCCCTGTGACTTTGGCAGCACGAATAAGTACTTAATTTAAATTCATTTTATTTTAGTTTGTTAGTTTTTACCCTTGGCCACACTTGCCACAGGGTATTGTCATCAGTTGGTCGTCTGTCCGTCTATCAGTCTGTCCATCTGTCCCAAAAACTTTGCCATTCAGTGATAAGTCAGCCCACTAGGGGCAGACCCCCACAGTCGGCTGTATCCACTCCACGGACATCTGCGTGTACTGGACCGCACTCTGTGTGGACCCAAATTGTATGTGACAGTGCACAGCATGGTTAATAAAAAAAGAGGGATGAATGAAGATGCCTCTGTGAACCATCATTTGGCATCATGTGTAAAAATGAACACTGGAGTCTCCACTTCCTGTCCAGCTTCACTGACAGTGGAGATGATAGAGCGGAGAGAACAGGTGAGAGAAATGGAACTAAACAGCAATAACTTTCACCAATATTTTGCTCAACCCTGTGAAATGACCCTAATGTTAACGCCAATGTTAATAATGCAATGTTAGTCTGGATTGGCTCTGGGTATAGGTGACACATGCGCCTGCCTAGGGCGCCATCTGCTGGAGGGGGTGCCAAATTACAGACAAAAAATACAATAAAATAAATAAATTTAAATATCTGTATAATAAACTTGAAACGCACCCCTTTTACACTTCCTTCACATGTTTTCTCTTAAATAAATCATAATCAAGCCTCAACATGACAAATCTTTATTACACTTAT
>JAPTGW010000006.1:10377209-10398771 GCA_029814545.1 Apogonichthyoides opercularis
CAAATTTGGTGAAGATCGGTTAAGAAATGCGGGCGCTAGAGTGCTCACAGACAGACAGACGGAGAAACAAACAGACAGACAGCACTGACCAACATACTCGAAAAAATAGAAGATTTTGTCGAGTAACAAATGGACCCGAAAACATTACCTCCTGGCAGAGGTAATAAATGGTGATTAATTACTTAAGGACAGTTAAATATAAAGAAAAATAAATTTGGGCACTGCCACAAATGTCACACTGGGTCCTTATGGGTTAAGTCTGATAAGATTGGCCATTGATTTTTGATTTATTTATTTATTTTTTTTTTTTCATTGTGTGGCAGGTCAGTCAGAGATTGAGCGAGCCTGTGATTTGCTGTTTGAGAAAGCAGAATCTATCGACTACCGTTATGACGTACATGACCAAACTGTGGAGGGCCTCCTTATTTTGCCTCTTTATGGATCCATGCCTACTGGTAATGTTGTTCCACACTTGTTCTTACTTATTTCTTTGTTACATACTTATCATTATTAATCTGATTACATTTGAAGTTTTTCTGGATTTACATAAAAATATTTGTTGTTGTGATTCCCCAGTGATTATAATATCAGTAAAACTACTAGAACTGTGAGGAAAAAACTGCATCACTTCTGGTTTTGTAACAGATCAGCAGAGGCAGATTTTTCAGCCCCCACCTCCAGGAATAAGGAAATGTGTTGTGGCCACTAACATCGCAGCTACGTCTCTCACCATCAATGGCATAAAGTGAGTGAAGGATTTTGTGTGTAATCAGCAGAATGAAAGCATTATGCAAAGCTCATTCTTGTATTATTCCATTTTCACGCAGATACATCGTCGACAGTGGCTTTGTGAAACAACTCAATCACAACTCCAGAGTGGGGCTGGACATCTTGGAGGTGGTGCCTATTTCAAAGTGCGTAAAATTACTGTCTGGTATAAAATTTGTAGATTTGCCTTGTTTAAGTCATTGTCATTAACAAGCACAATATGAAGAAAGCTTTGCCAACAGAGACTTAGACTGGATTTTGAGGGACTTTTCTGTGATTAGGAGTGAGGCCCAGCAGAGAGCAGGCCGAGCTGGAAGGACCTCAGCTGGGAAATGCTTTCGAATTTATAACAAGGAATTCTGGGAGAAGTGCATGCCTGAATATACAATTCCAGAGATCCAGAGGACAAGTCTGACCGCGGTGATACTTACACTGAAATGCCTTGGCGTTCATGATGTCATCAGGTATTGTCGCTGATTCTGTGTCTGTCTGTTTAGTGCAGTTTATTCCATGTGTTTCTTTATTGCATGAAAGGACATATACAGCAGCTAAATCTTGGCATCAGTCAATGTTTATCTTTTTGACTGATATCAGCTACCTGCAAATAAGACCTCACTGAAAGACATGGCTGATGTTTATACATTGTATTAAAGGTTGTTGCATATATTTGTATCAGTGAATTCACTGTAAAAGTCACAATCTTACCAAGTGTATTTTTCTAATTTTATATATATATATATATATATATTTTTTGGTTTACAAACAAATCCGCCAATGGAACGAGTAAAAATTATCTTGGTAAGATTTCTTGAAATAAGATTTTCAAAATCTGTTGTTTAAAAATAAGTTCTTATTTAAGTTACCCTTTAGGTGATTATGTCTTATTTTAAATGTGATGAGGTATTTTGACTAGAAATGAGAAAAATACACTTGGTAAGATTTTGATTTTGGCAATGCATGTGCTCATTAAAATTTATTGTGATGAGGTGCTTAAATACTTTTGACAACTTGTTTAAAAGATGTATTTGTTTCACTTGCATCATAATCCCTGGAAATAAATAACAACAGAATCAATTATCAGAACAGAAAATAAGAGATAAGACATGCATTTATTAGTCCCACAAGTGGAAATTCAAGGTTTGCAGCAGCAAAGTACAAAAGCACACAAAAGCAAAGGAAGTGCAAAATCAAGATAAACACAAATCAAGAAAGCTATATCCACTATTTACAGCTGTGCACATGCTGATCCTGCCACAGGTGTATTACACAGTTTATTGTACTGATTATTGCATAACATCAGTGTAAACTCTGTAATCAGACCAGGTAGTGCATTCATGTTCCTGTTCCTCCATTAATGTAATGTAATTTAATTCAAGGTTTCCTTATCTGGACTGTCCAGAAGAGAGGTTTATCCTAGAAGCACTTAAACAGCTCTACCAGTTTGATGCCATAGACAGGTGAGCAGATGAGCATGAGTCAAGCTTTTAGGTTCTCCAGCAAAACAACACTCAGATAATGACTCCATGAGCTTCTTGAGACGTCAGGTGTGTTTTATTTTTCTATAGGAGAGGTCAAGTGACCCAGCTCGGGGAGCTGATGGTGGAGTTCCCCCTGCACCCGGGTCTCACCAGGGCACTGCTCAAAGCTGCATCTCTCGGCTGCCAGGATCTGCTGTTACCTGTGGCTGCCATGTTGTCTGTAGAAAACATCTTCATCCGACCAGGTCAGTGTTTGTAATTTTCACTTTCGCCTTCAGTTTGCACTGTCGTTGCTCTACCACTTTTAACAGATTAGCTTTTTAAGCGACGTTTTTAGTTAAATGGCTTTGCAATTATGGGAAAGTTAGTAAAAGATGTTTTTGTAATTCATATTTGTTTTTTGTTTTTGTCTATTTTTCCCATACACAAGGTGAAAGATAGGCAGAATGAAGTTAAACTAACAAAAGCAGTTTGGAAACAAAAATGCACCAGTGTTGATTTCTAAACTGTGGTGGTGGGTAAAAACCCTCACCACCCACTAATTCTATCAAACTGATAGCCTAACAAACACCACTGGACCCAAAACCAAAGGTAAAGAGGGAGTCAGTGGACAATGAAAATAAAATAAACTAAAACACAGCAACTCAAGTTTGTTCTTCAAAACAGAGGATACCAGGAGATTACATGGAGATGTTCACCAAACCAGAAGTTGCCATCCTCCTTATATACATGCCAGCCAATCAAGACTTTCCTTATAATACCTGAAAAATTTGAACTAAATGAAAACTGAACTGAACCTACTTGTAGTCTATTTCACAAAATAAAACTAAAAATCAAAATCAAAAAAACACATACAACACTAAATAAAAATAACTCATTGTAAAACTAGAAAAACTCTGGTGCTGTGTAAATAGTTGTGACCACTAAGATACTCTCTGCAGGCCACCCCGACAAGCAAAAAGAGGCAGAAAAGAAGCACAGCGCGCTGGCTGCCAAGAGCGGTGGTATGAATGACTTCGCCACACTTCTTAGTGTGTTTCAGTTATGTAAATCCAGGTACTTATTTAATTCAGCTGCTAAGTAAATCTGATTTATTTCCTATTCTTTCCTTAAAGGAATGTTGTTGTTGGTCCAAAACTCTGCTTTTTTATTAATTAATCCCAGTTGACTGAATACTAGCTGTTCTCTTGTGCAGTGATAAACCTTCAGCATGGTGTAAGGACCACTGGATCCACTGGAGGGCGCTGAAGTCAGCCTTTAGTGTGGAGACTCAGCTGAGAGATATCCTCCTCAGGCTCAAGCAGGTACATATTCAGAACTCATTTTATCTCAACAGACTGCAACGGCTGTTATGTAGTATTTTCCTCCCTATAATTATTAATCATCACTGCTCTTGAACAATAATATGATGATTAGACCAGATTCGTCATTTATTCATCTGATATTCTGTCTGGTAGTCTGTCATTGTGCTGCAGTGGTATTATGTTCACATGTGCACCTTTTTGCCTCCTCCTAGAAGAGAGATTTCCCTGTTGAAGCCTTTGAAGGTAATAAGAGTGAGCTTTTCAGACGATGCCTGTGCACAGGATACTTCACAAACGTTGCCAGGAGGTGCGTTTTCATCACTGTTTGATTGAATTCCTCCTTTGTGATTCCTTAACTCTCCTTGTAAACAGTGAACTTTTTAGTGGTTGTTCAGATCAAGTATTTTTCAACCCATACAGGTCTGTTGGAAAGGTATTTTGCACAATGGATGGCCATGGGTCCATGGTTCATGTTCATCCATCATCATCGGTAAATGTGTTCAGATTTTCTCTCAGTCCTCTTCATCTGAAAAGTGGAATTTGCATTTGACCTATAACGCTTTTCATTGTAGCTGTTTGACCAGGAGGCAGAACTCGACTGGATCATCTTTCATGATGTGCTTGTGACCTCAAGAGTGTATATCAGGACCGTGTGTCCAGTTCGGTATGAGTGGGTGAAGGACTTATTGCCTAAACTCCATGAGGTAGATGTCTATGAACTGAGCAATGTGGCAAGAGAAGAAGTAACAGATGAGGAGATGATGAAATGGGAGAACAAAGAGGCGGCCAAAAGACAACAAGGTTTTCAGAGTTATTGAACAAGCTTTCATGTTGAGATTGTCTTCCTTTAAGTGTTTAATTCTTGCTATTACTATGTGTTAAAATATAAAAAAATCCATGCAGTTAGGTTTTTTTAGGAGTTTATAACAAACTAATAAGTTACTTTTTTCTGCCAGACATTTCTGTAGATGATGCCATGAAGAAGTTGGAGAAGAGAAATGATGATGCCAGTGTCAGTGATGCTCGTGCTCGGTACCTGCAGCGAAAGCAACAAAGACAACAAAGTAAAGCAAACTGACATAAGACCATTACCTTCAGATCCACACAGAGTATGCTCTGTGTCACAAAAGAGCATATTTTACATTTTAATAAATTTTTTCTATATTTCTAACATGACTTGTCTCCTTATTAACCCTTGTCTTTTCAGATAAGTATTTGTGTTGCACAGATTTTTGTCAAAACAGTGAACACATAAAATTTGGTTTAGATGAGGTAAGTGTTGACTGAAAAGACACATTATTTCATTGTATGTGCAAATGTGTTTGCGTGGTTTATTTTATTTAATCTGTGCATTGCCTATACCTTAGTCGATCTGTACGTCAGCACTGCAGAGGAGGGTGAATTTAAGGTTACAGTACAGTACTTAATGTACTTTCACACTGGCTGTTACGGTGCAGTGGACCCTCGCTGGCCCCGTACGTCACTTCCTTTTGTGTGCGTCTGCGGGGCTGCTGTACTGTCTGGGACGGAGGGCTTCCACGTTAAGCAGCCGATTCAAACTCACCAACCGGTATACAAGCAGCTTTATATGTAAAGGATTTGTAAATTATTTGTAGTTGTATGCGGCATACCTAACTATCAAGTTGGAGCTCGGTGGACTTCTTTTCCTGCTGCTTGCATACGCTTCAGTGAACCACTGCAGCAGCAACAGACCAAGCACGCCGCCGCCGCTGTTGTTGTGAGAGAAGAAAACAAGCTCGGCGAGCAGTTAGCCAGGCTGTGTGATCATTGACAGAGTTCAATACACACACGCTTTCCGTGGCAACTGGTGACGGCTTTGTGCAGCGGACTCCGGAGCCTCTTCAAGAACGAACAGCTGGAAACGTTTTTGTCCCTGAAGTCGAGGTAAGAAAAGCCGGGACACGAGAACTAGCCTAAGTGGCTAACTGACATGCTAACTGGCACTTAGCTTAAAAGCTATATTGGCTAGCTGCCTTGTTTGGCCGTAATGCGGTCATGGTCAGTGTCCTCACTGCTGTCTGACGCGCCACTTGGCCAAACTGCCCATCAGATAAGGTCACAGGGTTGTAGGAACTTGTTTGTCGTCAACAGAACGTAGAGGAGTGTAGGAGCTGTCTTTGAGTTAGATGTAACGCTAACGTTTGTTGACTTTGCCATACTTAGCTAGCAGTGATAGTAGGATGTGTTAACGTTACGTTAATGTTTACGTTTGGGAACTCGTGGTTTTGGTATTAACTCGGATAAGAGATTTGCGGGTTTTAATAAAACTGCCCCCTAAAACCGGACCGATCTAGTGGTAAGTGCACAATGTTACATATAACGCTACATAACAAAACGGGTTGTCGTCATAATGGACTTGATGTTACTGTTGATATCGGTTGTTTACAAAAACCATGGAAGCTGCCACTGGTACACGGTGCTGTTCACACTGTTATCGCATAGAGCTGTCAATCTGCTACTGAAGGTGTAAGAGAAAACAACCCCGGATGCACAAACGATGGCCATAAAAAGTCTGAAGTCGAGGAAAGCCTTATCTGTTTTTAGCTTTGTAAACAACGCAGTGCAAACAGTCTTTGTGTTCCGGTTACTGTACGCACTGTAATATTCAACCCCATCATTTTCACCGAAACACTGTGAAATTCTAGTAAATCTATTATCTAACACAAGCTGTTGATGTAGGACTGACCCTGATCACCAAGGCCTCTCCACAAACATTCGACAAGAGCTGTGGGAGGCTATTACAACTGACAGCACACAAAAAGGCAGACATTTTTCTAATTGTTTAATGTGCACCGACCACCCCTATATTATAACATCATCACTGTAATGCCAACATGTACTGTATCTTAAAAACAACTGTGAAGACGAAAGAGCTTGCTGGCTGTTGGTAGTAACAGTAGAAAATGCTGGTCCTAAGTGTGACACACTCAGTTATGCTACGGTGAATGGACGTGCAGATTTCAGCAGTTTCTTATGAGTGGAGTTGTGTTTCAAGGCAGTTCTGTACCTTGAAAGGTGAGGGGGTGTGTCTGAGTGAAACACTGTGGTGACAACACTCCCAAGATAAGCATCAAGAGCAATTCACAGAAAGTTTCCTTTGTTTTGAACAATCACTTTCACTTACCGTATGTCTTTGCCTCCACTGCTATACCTGTAGTTTTCCACTTTAGACCTATATGAGTAATGAAATAGGGCTGAAAATAGTAAATAAGATGTATACTTCAGCTATCGTTAGTAAATGGAGAATTCAGCTGTGACTTGCCAAATAGATTTTGCCTTTCATTGTGTCTCTGGCGTTACTGAATCTGAATTGTTTCTGTAAATTGTGATTACTTACTAAGCTGTATCTAAGATGCCTACATCTATGTTCAGTCATTAGTCTCTGTTCAACCTGCACTGATGCTCCAAATTTATAGTGTTTGTTTTTGTTGTTCTTTTCCTTTAGGAGATTATAAGAATTTCATCTGAGCCACTGTCAGGTATTTGACTACTTGGGGCAGTTTACACAATTTCCACCAGCTCTTCTTAGGCCGCTTCCCAACCCAGACAGTCTTCTGCCCCAGCATGAATGAAGTCAGTGTTGTGAGAGAGGGATGGCTCCACAAGAGAGGTATGGTTTAAATAGTTTAGCTCAAAATTCTTGCTCATGAGAGACCAGAAATAATAATATGTTATTGCAACACAGAGTAGTGTATTAAGCCCACAAATCTTCACTCATCTGTTTTTTTCCAGGTGAATACATTAAAACATGGAGGCCTCGTTACTTCATCTTGAAGAGTGATGGCTCATTCATCGGCTACAAAGAGAAGCCTGAGGTGTCCAGTGATCACAGCCTCCCGCCACTCAACAACTTCTCTGTAGCAGGTCAGTTTTCCTGGCTGGCTGGCAGAGACCAGCAAGTAGTGGATTAAAGTCTGAGAAGTGGTTTTATGTTTTGGTGCTGCCTTTAGCTGCTCAGTCTGAGCGGATATGCTTGTGCCTTGTAGAATGCCAGCTGATGAAGACCGAGCGGCCCAGGCCGAACACATTTGTCATTCGTTGTCTGCAGTGGACCTCAGTTATCGAGCGCACCTTCCATGTAGACAGCAATGAAGAGAGGTAAAGGCATTATGTTGAAGTGTTTCATGTTAAAAATAGAATTTCTCGAGATGTAGTCAAGAAATATTATTTGATTCTTTCAGACCTGTATGAATGATCAACTATGGCTTTGTAATCTATCAAATTAATACACCTAGCTTTTCCCCTTTAATATGCTTGAAACTGCCTAAATTGTAAAATTGAGATCAGTGGTTCCTGTCTTGACATTTCAGGTTCAAAAAAATTCCAAATGCAACCTGTTTGCTATTGTAACCTTTCATTGTGCTTATGTTTCTTCAGTCATTGCCTACCAGAGGCTCTCTTGTTTCTTTTGAGTTTATTTTTATGACACCCTTGCAAGTGCTTCTGTTTCTAATTCTGTGTTGATTTACAACTCATGCATTTAAATAAGAAATCTTCATGTGAAAAGAATCATGTGCCACGTTCAGTTCATGTAGACATTACAAAATCTACGAAATATTAATTAACCTGTTAAGCCCTCGGCCATTTGTTTCCAGTTGGAATCATTTCAATGTAATATAAATCAATGGATTTGCTGATAGCTGATGCTTCAGTCATATAAAACAAGTTTTGATCAGAACAGCAAATTCAAAATCATTTCATTATGTGACCTGTATTTTGCATTTCTTTGCCTCATTCAGTGAGTGTTAGTAGTAGAGAAATAATACTTGTAGTGGTGTATCTGCTTAGCCTTAGCTTAGTGCTGCAAAGTTTGTCACAATGGTTTTTTGTTTTTAGGAAATTGTTCACAATATTCACTGGTCTTGGACTGTTTGCTTGTTTTAGATATTTGCCCATTTAAGTTTGAATTATGCTCTGCTTTCCAACATTTGAGTTTGTTGAGCATTTAACTGGCATTCTTGTTACGTGGATGTATAGCATGTGTACACTGTTACAAGTGTCATGTAGCATTACTATGGCAACACAGACAGACTTGCGGCTGCCCCTGCCGGGTTTAATAAATTGAGATTCAATTTTTGGTCTGTATCACACACCCCTACAATCAAGTTAATTTTTTTAAAGAAACCAAAGACATAGTAGGAGCTACCATCATGTTTTAAATATTTCAGTGTCAGATTAGACCTGATGATTCACCCCTAATCCGAACAATAATCGTGTAGTTTTTGTACCCACATCCCAGCAGATCCTTGTTCAATAGTAATCCTCTGTCTTCTGAATTGAACATGATAGGCTGTTATTTTTGCTTGTAGATAATTTGAGAAGAGATACAAAGAATTCAATAAAATCTGCCATACTTGACTGCACTTATGTCTTTTGGCAAACCTCTAGACTAAGACTATCAGTTGAGAGTAAATTTGACAGGACGTTAGTTAGATTTAATAAAGGTGGTGTATGTCTTCATCTGGGTTAGGGAGGAATGGATGCGATCGATCCAAGCAGTTGCAAACAGCCTGAAGAGTCAGCAGCAGGATGAGGAGCCCATGGAGATCAAATATGGTTCACCAAGTGACAGCAGCGGCACAGAGGAGATGGAGATTGCTGTGTCCAAATCCCGCACAAAAGTGGTTAGTATTTACACAAACAGCGCCTGGCAGCTCAGTGTTTGCTGTGTTTGTCCTGCTAAGCTCATCTTTATTGAGCAAGTTGTTCAAACCTAAGCCTCTTTCCCAAAGCCTTTTTGGGTGAAACAACCTTTAAGTGAATGGCATGTTTGTTTGTTTTTTTCCTGTCTTTTTTGTCTTTCAAGTTATGTTTGCTCTGGCTTTATGGATTGAGTTTGTGTATTGATTTTGCCATCCACTGTGTAGTTGTAATGTGTAAAGTTTTTATTTAGTGTCCAAGTGGTCTCTAGTCTAATGGATAAAAGGTCTGTCTAATGCTGATAGGACCCTTAACCAGCTGTCTGTATGGGCAGAACTTGGTGGGGATAGAGGCCGAGAGCTACTACTAAGTTTTGCAACTGGAATTACTGATTTTGGGGCAAAATAATCATTCAAATAATTAAAATTAAACACTAGATATTGATATTCAGTTCTAGATTTACTTTGCTATTAATTTATGTTTATGCATTTGTTATTTGGACTTAGATGTTAAAGTTAATTTATCAACTTTATGAAATAGTCAAGGATCGTTCTTTTTCAAAAGCTTCAATTTTTCATGGCTTAATATTGACTGATTAGTTGTCTCTAATTTATTGGTCTTCAAAAATTCACTCCCAGCCTCTACTTTCTACCCATTATTCATTGTTTGTAAAGGGAAAATCCTTGTTCTTTGGTTTTTCCAGTCATTTGGAAATAGAAATCAGCCAGTGTACTATTACATGTATGTACGCATATAGGATACATTAATACTGTAGTGCTGACGTCAGGAGAGTTTAGTGCAATGCTCTACCCGTTGACAATGATTAAATTTGTGTAACGCTAAACCTCTTCACTACATCAGAATGGAATGTGCAGGTGTGACATTGACGGTGACTTAAAGGCAGTTTGGTATGTTCTCAGCCTTCAGTGAGTAACTGCATGGACTTTTGGTCGTGGCTAATCTTTGACCGTTGCTCCTCCAGACCATGAGTGATTTTGACTACCTGAAACTGCTGGGAAAAGGCACATTTGGTAAAGTGATCCTGGTGAAGGAGAAGGCCACGGGGATGTACTACGCCATGAAAATTCTCCGCAAAGAAGTCATCATTGCTAAAGTTAGTCCTCAACACATTGCATTTTTGTTCACATGTCTTTGGATATTTTTGCTATCTATTTGTGTCCAATGCCTGCCTAATTTGGTGAACTGTTTTTGTGTATATTTAAGGATGAGGTGGCCCACACAGTTACAGAAAGCAGAGTTCTCCAAAATACACGGCATCCCTTTCTAACAGTAAGTTAACCATATTCAGACTTTGCCCTCAGTTTCAGAAATCATTTATACAAATATAATGCACACGTTAACTGTTTTTTTTTTTTTTTTCTTCCTCTATAGACGCTAAAATATGCATTTCAGACACATGACCGGCTATGCTTTGTGATGGAGTACGCAAATGGAGGAGAAGTATGTTTTTTATACAGTTGCAGAGTTGTTAAAGACTAAATGTGTCAAAAGAAAGAAATAAGATCAGAAATTTCGAACTTCGGCTACATCAAAATGAATAGGTTTCTGCTTTAAAATGCATAACTTTTGCTAAGTTTGCACCCAGTGTTCAGACTCGTCTTACAGAAATTTTGGAAACACTGGTATCCCTGGTTTAGTTAAGACATTCAAGGGGTTGTGTTATAATGCTGTTCGGCAAAACAGTAGACTTTTGGAAACCATAAAACAGACATATTGTTCCGTTCCTATCAATGTGTCGAGTCTGTCACATGATTGTTTCAAGAAGAAAACAAGACATTGGCCTTGACTACCAGCCCCTAATTCAACATGGACACTAGATTACAGGTGTTTTTGTGTTTGTTGTCTCTAACAGCTGTTGTGTTCAGCAGACAAGCTGTTATTTGAGCAATTTGCCAAAAATGATTGTGTGGATGGAGATTGTTTTCATTTTAAAATGATTATGCATTAGTGTGGATGTAGCCTTTGTGTTTCTGTGCGTTGTAGAGACTGCTGTGTTATTAATGTGGACATAGACACAGACATGTTCAAAAATGGATACAGTATTCCCTCATTACTCTCCGTATGCCTTATTCCTTTGCAGCTCTTCTTTCACTTATCTCGAGACAGAGTGTTCACTGAAGACAGGGCGCGATTCTATGGTGCAGAAATAGTGTCAGCGCTGGAGTACCTGCACTCACGGAATGTAGTTTACAGGGATTTAAAGGTAAGAAGTGCTCTTGGCTCAGATTCTTTTTTTAAGTAATATTTCACTGTAAACGTACTTATTTCAGTGAATCTGTGTCACTGATACAATAAGATAACATAGAGAAAGGACAGGATATAAAGGATGTTGTGTACTGTAGAAACTGTAAAGCACCAGTGATACTGAGCTATGCAAAAACAGACAAAACCAGTTTGTTGCCTCTATTGCCTTGTATAGAATTGCTGTCCACCATATTTGATGTGTCAGTCGTTTTCCTCTTCTGCTGTCATCTTAATTAAACTGTCCTTTCTCTGCTCAGCTCGAGAACCTGATGTTGGACAAGGATGGCCACATAAAGATAACAGACTTTGGTCTTTGTAAAGAAGGGATCACAGACGGTGCCACCATGAAAACCTTCTGTGGAACCCCAGAGTACCTTGCCCCAGAGGTAGCCTAACACCTCATGTTCGTCACAATAATTTTGTATTATGTCTGTATTCTCCTACAATGCTTTTTTTTTTTTTTTGTCTGTGCCAGGTGCTGGAGGACAATGACTATGGTCGAGCAGTGGACTGGTGGGGCCTGGGTGTGGTCATGTATGAGATGATGTGTGGTCGGTTGCCCTTCTACAACCAGGACCACGAGCGTCTCTTTGAGCTCATCCTGATGGAAGAGATTCGCTTTCCCAAGAACCTGGCTCCTGAGGCCAAGGCCTTGTTAGCCGGTCTGCTTAAAAAGGACCCCAAACAAAGGTACATGGCATGCATGAACCCAAAAATACGAACCAATGAGTATGAGATGTGTAAAATAAGCAGACAATAATAGAAAAGGGTTTACCTACCATAGGATGTGGTATTTGGGCTGCAAGACTTTGTAAGTTAAAGACTAAATATAAATGTTTTTTTTGTAGTAGTAGTTTTGTACTAGTAGTAGTTTTGTAGTCTTTGTTGTGTAAATGTACCCACTGAACAGAATGACTGGTTCCACCCTGGGGGAAAAAATATTTTCTTCCAGGGATTTTGCACTTTGACCCTCACACTCACTAATTTCTGAGTCCTTTGCTGTGCTTGAGGGCACCATGTATTCAGCTATAAAATAAGTAACCACATTATTTGAGCCTTTGTTCCTTCTTGATTCATTTTGGTACAGAGTAACGGCTATAAACAAGGACATAATTGATTGTTGTTTTGTTCAAACCCCAGTGGTCTGGTAACAGTCGAAGACTTGCTAATATTAGCACATCGGGCACTGCCTGCAGGCTCAGCGCACATGCACCCATAAGTAGAAAGGAAATTAAGAATGAAATTGGTAAATAGAAGTGCAAAGTGAAAAACACTGTTTAATGTGGTTGTTGTACATTTGTTATAATAGTGTTTGCGCAATTATCTGTTCAGAGAAAAGGTTGTTGGTGAGTGGGTGATGATTTTGTTTGTTTTGCAGGCTTGGAGGTGGACCGGATGACGCCAAAGAAGTGATGAGCCATAAGTTCTTCACCTCAATCAACTGGCAGGATGTCATCGACAAAAAGGTTAGTGGCAAGAGGGAGAAACCTGTGATCAGGTGTTTGAAATAAGATGTACGGTGTAAAAATGATACACTATTGACTGACGTCTTTTGTCACCGCAGCTCATTCCACCTTTCAAGCCCCAGGTAACATCAGAAACAGACACGCGTTACTTCGATGACGAGTTCACAGCACAAACCATTACAATAACTCCTCCCGACAAGTGTAAGTAAATGTACTGCTGTGCATTCGTCATTAGTGGCTGGACTCGCATATATACACATTTGAAGGCATGTGTTGATTTTTGTTTTTCGTCTTCTCTTTCATACTCCAGATGACAGCTTGGATGCAGAGGATTCAGATCAGCGTACACACTTCCCTCAGTTCTCCTACTCTGCCAGCATACGGGAATGATCACTCACACTCTTGAACAAGCAGGCAGGCTTACACACAATCACAATCCCACATACACACTTGCACTGCTGGGGAATTCGAGTGACACAAAACTGGCACAAGACACATTTTCATTCAGTCTTAAATGCACACACACATAAAGGCAAATCAGAAAAAAAACATGGATGAAAGAGTTTGAAAATGAACACACAGGCCTTGAATGACTGACCTCAGCGGGTTTGTGTGGATAGACTGGCAGCTTTGTCTCTTTACGTCCTCTGTGGGGTGGCTTTAGGCTTTCCCTGCAGGACCTCTGCTGCACTACACTGGGCACCACATCAAAGCCTTGACACTTTGAAAACCAGGTTATGCCAGCAAGTACCACCTCTTTACCAGCTGTACCCATGCTACACATAGTCACACATACAAACCAACCCATGCATAGACTGCATATATATATATATACAACCGTACTTGATAGAATTTTAAAAACTATAATCAGAATTAGGAAAATGGAAAAGATTTGGGGAAAAAGACTAATTTTTATTTGATCGATTGTTACAGTTTTAAATGTAAAGCCATATTTCTGCATTTTTGTGATTATTTTTTTTATTTTTTTTCCTCTTTTCTTTAACAAGTGCTCTTTCTGGAACTTGCTGTTACAAATCAAGTGTGGGACTGTTCCTACAGTGGGGGGGAAATGGGGAAGAGGAGGAGGGCTGCCATTTCTGTGTTTGCACTGCATGTGTGTTTTTTGCGAAAGGGTGAGTGGATGTCTGAATGTGTGCATACGAGTGCAAGAGAATGTATGACCAACCATTCTGATTCTCAACCATCCATTTGTGTCTGTTTATGCATGTTTTTAAAAACTGAACTATTGCTGGAATATCAATAGGAGAGGACACTACACAGCACACTCAATGGCCTTTTTAAAGGGAACGGGCATGCAACTTCTGATGAGCTATGACCAGCTTATTGCTAAATTGGTTCTGTTAGGATTAGAACCTGAGATCTCTTGCATGGCATTGCTTTTCAAACTGCATTCATTCAGATCCAAGTAATGCTGCAAGATTCATGTCATTGTTTAGCTTTTCAGACTGACTGACCACGCAGCCATCTGCAGTTTGGAGGTGTTTTTATCAAGGCTAGTTGCTCTACATGTTATGATGTAAAGATTGGAATGAAAGAGGAGAATAGAGATCCAACTCTTATCCCCAACTTTCAACAAGTTTCCCCCAATCTGTCCAGCGACCAATTTAGACAAACTCTCCACATTTCAGTAATTCTTACTCCCTAGCTGAAGAGTTAGGCACCGATCTGTTATTCCCTTTTCTATTTGTAATATCAGTGTAAGTTTTTAAAAATATATTTTTTAAATAAGCCTCTGAATGTTCCCATATTTAAAGAATGAAAGAGTTAAATTGCTGGCAAGTCTTTTGAGGCCAAAAACTAAGTGGAAGTTTAACACTTCACATGATTCCATGTTTGATATCAAGTCTTTTTGTTTGTTTGTTTGGTTTTGTTTTTGTTTTTTGTTTGGTTTTGTTTTGTTATTTGCTTGTGTTTTCTGTTATGCTGTGTCCCAGCACTATGTAGTTGTCTGCCTGCAGCTTCGGTCTGCAGGGTTTTACATTCCAACGAAACGCTTCACAAGCTGGTCGACCAACTCTCAACCTGCAGTAAGATGGATCATTTCAAAACATCACCTCACTTACTGTGTAGATGAAGTGAGAACTTGCATGCTTCGGAGTCATGACGGCACATGATTGAGAGGGGTTGTGGACAGCAGACTGAAGTGCTCACATTGACGCAAGCATATTCCATATTGCTGGAAGAGATGTTTATCATCATCATCATCATCAAGACATTTTTTGTTTGTCATTATTTTGCTTTTGATGTTTTTTTTTCTCTTTATTTTGTCCATCTATTTCTCAAAATCTTGAAGACACACTGTCTTGTCTAAGTATACATTATATAAAATATATATATATTAAAAGTTTTTAAACTGCTTTCTTTTTGATTAAGTTCTTCATTTAAGGGGGTTTCCAGTTGATTAATGCTTATTTTAACTAAGGTAGTACTGATCAGCAAGTTGATGTTAAATTTAACCTGTGCATATCATCACTTCACCCAGACAAATGATTAAAGTCACTGTATAAGTAGCACAATTATAGAAACTAATAGATGCTATTGGTTAATTTGAAGAAAATCTCCCTCATAAATCTAAGCCCTTAATTTAACAACTTTGTCCCATTTTGCAGAACACTTCAAATAATTTTGTACTTTTAAGGTGATATTGAACAAATAGAAAAGACACCCATTGGTTTGTTCTGCACGCTTGACAAAAATATGACGGTTAATATTTTTTTGTAAAGTTCTGTACAGACCATTTACTCAACAGCAGCTTATAAAGTCTATGACTCTCTGGGATACCCCTCATGTCACACACACATTTGTTTTTATTTATGTTTGTGTGAGTGAGGTATGAGAGCGTGACTGAGAGAGGATTGAGTGGGCACAGAAAAACAGCTGATTTTTTTTTTTTTTTTTTTAACTTATCGTTGTGCAGCAGGTGGCCCCAGTTCCTGTTGATGATAATGTGATGAAATGGCTTTGATTTACAGTTCACAACTCCAGCACCTCTTCTCACTGGCTCAGGCACAGCCATCATACTCTAGCCTAGTGTCCTGCCTTGGAAACAGCAGGACCTTCTATCAGAACCTGCACTGATGGACTCCACTGTGGATTTGCCTTCATTGCTGTCATGGCCATAAGGGGGTGCTGCTGAACTTTTTAAATATTGGTTGTGAAGCCATACACTGAACCTCGCTGCTGGCCACGCTTTAAGCAATGCTTCACAGCTAAACATGCAAGTTAATACCCCTGACCTCTCCTGTAGGCATACACAGGCACAAGAAGTGCCTCCTCACTATTGTGTAAATACCAAAAAGAGAAAAAAAAAAAGCTTGATGGTGAATGCAGCATTAGTAGAAGGGGAGGCCTGCAGCTTTGTAGTATTTGATTTGCAGCTTTACTATGGTTACCTTGCTTCTCTGTATATTTGAATGTGATTAGCAGTCACGAATGTCACACCTGATTCTGGTGTAACAAAGATTTTTTTTTTTGTTTGCTTGTTGCTGTTAGTTGAGGCTCAGAGGGCAATGAAAAAAGCAATCTTTAAGGGGAGGACGTTGTCTTGGAAGACAGTCTTAGCCCCCCTTTGCAAGACTTACAATGTAACGGGTGATACCTGCTACAATATGGTAGCTTATAACATTTGCAACTATAATGTGCCAGTAAACATTTTTACTGAATAAATCTGTGTATGTGTGTTTTTATATGTCAGCCTGCTATGCATTTTACACCAGTAATGTTTGACTTTGGAATTAACAGGTTACTGATTATACTGTGTAGTGATTTATTAAAAGTATTAAAAATGTAAACAGGGTGGGGCAAAATGCTACTTAAACAATGTATAAGGACAAAAGAATGGAATTTTTTTTTTTTTTTAAATCTTCACATTAATACAAGTAGAAATGTAAGTATAATTTTAGCCAAATCAGAAGGTGCAAACATTTTAAGCACTTGAAATTACATATATTAAAAGTACACTGGACATATTTGGTAGGTTCAGAAAATAACTGGATGAAGAGTATTAAAATGCACTATGTGTTTGTTTTAAATGCCACAATGCTGTAATTGAGTACCTCCGTTTTTAATCATTTATGTAACTGGGAAGCTGCCTCAAGGTGGGGCACTCAAAATTCGAATAAAGTTTTTTTTAAAATAATAATTGTATTAATAGAAAGGGTTGGGTTTTTTTTTAAAGCCTCTGCAGCGCACACTTCTTTACCGGAAGTGCTGCTCCACCGGCCCGTGCCCCAGGTGGTCCACTCCAATCAGAGGGCCCACCTGTCTTTAAGAGGAGCCGGTCTCAGAGTATGGCTGCGTTCTCGGCTCCAGTCTTTCACAGTCACCCGTGGGTAAGTAGCTGCAGCGGCCAGGCAGGAGAGCTCGGTATCCGGCTGTGGTCATGGCCAGGACTGGGTTCTGCGACTCCAAGCCTCTGCTGGACTTACACAACAAGGTGAGCACCGGCTCAGAGCGACCGACACATTCAGAGAAACATTAAAGAATAAAGAAATGAGGACGTTACACCACATGTAAATATGTTCTGTTTTTAATGCTTGGCTTATGTTTAACGACCCTGTGTGTAATTTGACTGAGTATTCATTCAGGCAGCTCGAGTAGAAATAAACATTAAAACCTTGGCACCATTATTAACGCAAACTTTCAATTTTTGTCCCATTAAAGGCTGTAAATACTACTGTTTTGGTGTTCAAGCGTCAAGGCCTGTAATTCTGATCACCCGAAAGACCAGGTGTCTTGGAGCCCCTGATTAGAGGGTTGGAACTGGCCTCCTGATTTTTCACAACTAGAGGTTTAATTAGATCCTTTATTTAGCCATGCAAAATCCTCATTGGGTTTAAAAAAACTCTTCCCAACAGTCAACTGAACAACAGCAGAGATGGAAAACAAGTCAAGACATTACAAACAACTTTCATACACTAACTACAGCATCTAGTAAGACACGGAAAGATTGATAATAGACTTAATTCAGGAACAACATCAGTATAAATTTAGAATCACATTTACCAAGTCCTTTAAAATGGACTTTAATCCCCCCCCCAAAAAAAATGAGCTCCTGCACTTTCAGGTTCCCCTATAATTTATTCCATGATGGAGCAGCATATCAAAAAGCTGTCTTACTAAAACCGTTCTGTTCTTACTGCAGTAACGACCAGCTTAAAGCCTTTGTAGCATTTTTAAAGTGTCCAGGATGGCAGCAGTAACAATGCAAAGACCTTTTCTTCTCTTCAGGTGGCTGAGAGGCGAGCCCCCTTAAAATCTTGGGCTAATGCCTGTGGACCTAAAGAGTGCTGGCAGAGTGTAGTAGAGGCATCCAGGATGACCCTCATCAAAATGGAACCAGAGCGCAGATGGGTATGCATATGGTCCTGATTAAGCACCAGCGCCACAGCTTAGATTTTGTTTTGGGCTGTTTTAAGGAATACTGTCAGATGTGCAGCTATTGCTCTAATCCTACTGTGCTAAAAACAAGACATTTTATTCGTAATAGACATTAAAGACCATGTGTTTTGTATGCTGTATAGTACTGCTTTCATTGTCTACCTGCAGGACAGGAGGATGTTCACGCAGAGGAGTGAGGGCATCTTCATGGAGTTCCATGGAGAGAGTCTGACATGCTCATCTGAAAGTGTAATTAATGTTAGAGGTATCTGAGCGTGTTTTTTTTTTTTTTGTCTCTTTGTTTTTTTGTTTTTTTTAAACGCATGACACTTCAGCAATTGCCCTGAATATGCCACAAGTTTTACATTGAGTGAAGGGTTTAAAACGCTTGCAGCTGTCAAGTGTTATCATAAGCTCTAAATGCATGTAGACTTGTACAGCAAAAAACCCTCAAATTTCTCATGTGGAAATGATGGCTGAAAAACAAGCGATTTGTGTCACTTATGGTTTCTTTTGTGTGGAGCAGATGGGTGCGTGGAGGAGTCTGTGCTTCTTTACCCTCATGGGCTGCAGGGACTTCAGAGCCTTCAGGCACTGGTGCCCAGTCTGCTGCGACGAGAAGTGGAGCTGGCCTTGGAGAAACTAGACCTCATATTTGACCATACGTACGCCTGGGAACTGTTCTTGACTATGATGGTGAGGTGCCCAGGACTTGACCTTTTTTTTTTTTTTTTTTTTAAAACTCTCTTATTGATCAGCAAACAGTGCTTGGTAACAGAGTGCACTGAAAATGGCAACATTTTTTTCCAAATGACTAGATCTCTAGTTGCACTAGTTTGTTTTTTTTTTTCTAACCCTGCAGGGGAGTCAGAAAGGGTACACTCTTTCCAATATTGACCTGCCCCAGCACTTCACTGATGCCACTCGTGCGATCCTGGTAGACTGGCTCATTCAAGTTCATGTATGTTCTTTATTGTATGACCTAATCATTATAATATCAATTTGACTTGTTTCAAGTCTGTTAATGCAATATGTGGAATGCTGAGTTTGTCTGTCTTAAAAGTTGCCTAGCCTCTCCAAATGAATAACACATGACTAATGCACTCCAATAGGAAATGATGCATTTTCAGGATGAGACCCTATATCTGGCTATACACCTGCTCAACCGCTCCCTGCGCCAGGTTAAGGTGACCACAGCCAACCTGCAGCTCCTTGGCATAGTTTGCCTCTTCATTGCGGCAAAGAAGGAAGAGTGCCTTCTCCCTGAGGTACACCTTCCCAAACAGGCCAATTTTGATGGCACAATAGGAAAGCCACTCCTTGGGTTAAGATTCCAATCGTCCTCTTAAGACAGTCTCAAATGTCTGAGGAAAAAGGCCGATAAGTTGTAATGGGAAATGACGTTCTAATTTGGGTGCTTTTGTTTGCAGGGGTTTTTAGTCCAACGGTCCAAAAGGCCCAATGGACTACTGGTATCAGTAGTTGTCTGTCTGTAAACAATTTTAAGGATCGTCTCAAACAGTCAGCCAGACTCAATTGGAATTCATAGCAGAGGGTTACTTGGGGTAAGGTGTACAAGTTTGTTCAAAGAATTGAGAAATATTATTTGAGCTTTTTTTTTTTTTTTAAATAAACTATTGTTTATAATGGGGAAAACTTTCAAAGTGCTATACCTTCAAAACAGTTTAAGATATTATTTATAATTACGACTGGCAATAGCTAGGAAGTTGCAGATGGGCTTTAATTTGGTACTATGACTGAAAGGTCAATTAATGTCTTTAAATATGATGTTGGACTACAGGACCCTTGGGCCTATTTTTATTCTAATATTTACAGAGTTTAGTCCCATTGTGTCAATGAGCAAGAGCTAAATGCACTTTCTTTTCCACTGTCTGTCAGGTCTCTGAGCTCTGCTACTTGATGGACCATACGTACACTAAACATCAGCTGCTTAGGATGGAGCGCAAAGTTCTGTCTGTGCTCAAGTTTGATCTGGCTTACTGTCCCCCGCTGCATTTCCTCCTCCTCTTTGCCTCCGTCGCTCGCTGCAGTGATAAGGTGGCTTTTACTAGTTTTTATTATGCACTTCAGCACATTTCAATAATTTGGCAACAGTAATATTTTGAAATCTAAAGGATCATCACCTGTGCTCCTAGGTGGTGTGGATGGGTCGTTACCTGCTGGAGCTCTCTCTCCTTGAGGTTCAGTGTGTAGCTTTCCTGCCTTCACAGCTGGCAGGAGCAGCTCTCTGCCTGGCTCGCCAAGTCCTCCAGGAATCCCCGACTCCAGAGGGAGAGGCTGCTTGGTGTCTGGCTTCCAGCATCCATATTGGCAGGTGTGTGTCAGGCCACAGTGAAATTACTTGGATAATTTGCTTACTCTAACTGGTTGTAGCCTTTAGACCTGCAGATGCTTATCTTTTAAGTTAACAGTCCTCCTCCATACATTTTCAGTGAGATGGTCTTGCTGAGTATCATGCGCATTCTGGCCAGTGCAGCAGCGAAGGCCCAAACCCAAGATACCTGTGCTACTTTTGTTAAATTCTCCTCTCCTGAGACGATGCACGTCAGCAGACATCCCTCCCTCAACATCGCCACTGCTCTGCTTGATGTATGGAGCTGATACAAGGCCACAGAATGAATACCAACAAAGCATCAGGATACTGATTCAACTCTATCATTTAAGGTCTTGATTTCTATGTAGTCCAGTGCTATATACTCTGACTACAGATTCAGTGAGTTACAATGGAAGTGGGAGGCAGAAATATGAAAGATTTGATGCAAAACAATCATTAAAGAAATGCATGTGAACTACAAGTGGCTTAGCCTGCTTAATGGCACTTCCATTTAAGGCAAGTTCTTCTGCCAGCTCATCCATTTTGCGCTCCATAAGTGAAGAGTCACCCTTGAGGACTTTATTTTCCTTCAACAGTTCATGAACACGTAATTGTAACATGATGTTCTTGGTCTGAAGCGCATAAATTTGTTCCCTCCCAACCTGCTCCCACTGTTTGTGGGAGCTTGCACAAAAGCAGCTGATTTGGAGATTACAATTGTACCAATGTGTCTTATGTTCAGATGTGGGCTGTCTATAAAATTATGAGATGTTTTAATGTTAAAATAAAGTGTCTGCTGCACCATACAGCGTTCAATTGTCTTGTCGTGTGTGTGGTTTTGTTTTTTTGTTTTTTTTTTTTTTTTTTTTTTTTTTTTTAAAATTT
>JAPTGW010000006.1:10800845-10810901 GCA_029814545.1 Apogonichthyoides opercularis
GCCTACTATTGCGAAAAACTAATCAGGTCGACTAGAGAATATGGCAAATCATTTGGTCATGGTTTGATGTCAATAATGCCTGAAATGTGACCGCTAGAGCACATACAGGCAAACAAACAGACAGACAGACAAACTGACCAATATGCTTGCCCTCTGGCAAACAATAAAAACACTTGTCCAAAAAATTTAACATGTAGTTTTGATACTTGAATTCAACAAAGCAGTTTTGGTTTGGCTAAATTAAAAAAAAAAAATGCAACTGGAAACTGAAAACCCACATACCACTCATATGAATAATACAGTTTCTTGCAGAGGAGTTTCACAACATATCCATTCAAACACAGATCCACTGAGACTTAGATTGTATGTAAAATTAAAGACTAAATGTGCCTGTAAATTCAACGTGTAATGCTTATTATGGTAATAGTGCTCCTTATTAAATTAGACCCTACATCATTATAATTCTGATCATTAGGTGTTTTTGTGGGCTTCTCATCAGTATGGTACAGTAACAGTAACAGTCACCCTGTTTTGGGCAAACATGCACAGAGAGAAACAATCAGACTATGCATTTACATACGCAGTTACTAGGCGCTACAACTTTCCTATTGATCAGATTATTACTTCCCCTCTTGATCTGAATGAAAATTTCTTCTGATTAGGCCAGATCGGGCCAGTCTCTCTCCACTGAAGTGACTGCATTTTTTTTCTGATTGGTATATTTTTGCAATTATAACTGGGATATTATTGTTGATGGAAACAAAGCTAATGATAGCCGTAAAGAAAACCTCCAGTCCTGGAAGAAAACATCTTGTTTCTCAATGGAACCTTCCTGGATACATAAAAGATGAATAAATAACTGTCCACAATATTTATAAATGAGGTTCTAAAGCACAAGCAAAAACACAAGTTGATTTGTTTCACTAGGCATATGAAATGATGAAAGATACGGTATAAAAGGTCCAAAGTTCAACTGCGCTGTCGGAGAGTGACAAAATTTCCATGATAAAATATTTACGCATACATGAGCTCCTGAAAAATGATTGATTACTGAGTTGTAAAAACTAATATTGCAAGCCTGCTGAACATTTCAGGTTGTAGAACGTGATGTGAAAAATGTAACTCCAT
Source organism: Apogonichthyoides opercularis (assembly GCA_029814545.1). NCBI lineage: Eukaryota > Metazoa > Chordata > Actinopteri > Kurtiformes > Apogonidae > Apogonichthyoides > Apogonichthyoides opercularis. The sequence goes on from JAPTGW010000006.1 coordinate 10,801,974, forward strand.
TTCAGTAATCAACATAATGCCTCTTTTGAGGTTCAACTGAAGAAATTATGTAGGAGATTAATTTCAACTGTTATATATGATTAAAAATAAGAATGTTTTAAGTGGAGTATGGTGTTGGACAGACTGACGCTTCAAAATAGGCTAATATCTAAAGTGTAGCTCATTGCAGCTCAAATATGTAACATTATTTCAACAATAACAGGCAAATAATCTGCATGTGCCATGGATATCCAGGGGTTTGGCCGATAAATTAGGTGAGAAAACAGAAATATGGAATTGAAAAGAGGTGGTGCCATCTCAGAATCATACTGTCATGACCACTCCGGTTCTGCAGAACGCTCTGCGGCTGTCAGTCCTGTTCATTAAACATCATTCCATTTTCTCAGTGTCACAAACTAAAGACAGACAATCAGAGCAACCAAAAATATGTCTTTGTAGACATTGTGTGAGATAATTACCAAACAACAATAGACGCATTCAGTATTGAGAACTATGCAGAAACATGAAGAGGGTTTCTCGAAATGTTTTTGGGGGTACTTTTAAGGGAATGTTTTCTAGACAAAGGATCAGTTTTACTTAGAGAGGGAACGCCACCCTAAACTGAGCTGCACTGACAAAAACAGTTTGTCAAGATGTCAAAAATACATTGCAAAACCTCAAAATATGTTTGAGGCCAGTTGAAATTTGATAATTAGCTTTATAGGCTGTGTGACAGATGGATAGTTGTGGGATAGATGTACAACAGATGAAATGTTGTGGGCTCATGATGGCAAAGCATCCAATAGTTGTCATCATTAGCTTATATGTTCATTCTTATTTTAGTAGCGCATGTAAATGTCCAAATACAACCTGTTAAGTCTGAAAATGATTTGATGTCTTTTCTGCCTTGAGAACATATATGGTTGCTTTCGATACATGTTGAGGTCTTGTCCTTTGTTATATTAGAGCGTCTTATGTGTGATTTTTTAAATGAATTTTATATTGACTTTGTTATAGCGTGTGAATTTGAGCTGTTTGAGAGCATTTGATTAATAACCTCCCAGTATAGGACAAAAAACAAAGAGCCACATAAATAACCTCGTCACTCGCTCCCCTTTCTCTCTCTTAGACACACAGTATTGTAATTCTTACCATGCTGCCTGATGCTTCACCCAAAGCTGAAGTACTCCACTTTTACCAGGTGGTGAGAATCATTTTGATGCTTTTGATTACAACAAAGATCTATTCTGTTAGCCTAATGCAACACCTTAATGATTCCATTACTCTATGTACTGTGGTGGTTGGCAACTGTTCGCCCACATGCCACAGTATCCGCATTGTCTCACCCACTCACAAATGGTTTAGGGGCTGGTGGGAAGGTGGAGAGCCCACATTTTTGAGTAGATAATGCAATGATGGTGCTTACACACACAGGTATGAAGCACCGCTGACTCTGACAAACACACAAACACACTGCAACACCATCAGGCTCAGCTATAGCAGTGATCTGCACTCAGATTTTTCTTCCCCTAGGAATTAACTCCTCTTACAACTTCCTATTGGTATTAAAAATGAATGAGGAGATGAAGATTTTGAACCCCTATGGATTAAATAATGGCAGATATTTAACACATTTAGTCAAACATCATGGAGGTGAATTCAGAAATATATGAAAATGAAGAGTGTGATCTGTGGTAGCCTCTAGATTTGTGTCTACAAGTGTTTTCTCCATCATAAAACAGCAATTAACTGCGCTATTCTCAATTATTGACCAGGTTCGTGGATAAGGTGGCACCATGTACCACCTCCTCTTAAAATCAGGGTTGGTGCATGCACACATGCGTCTATCTGAATACCTTAAATGATCAAATGGGCCTGTTCTTGAATGCTAAGATGATCTTTTTCTTTTCTGTCTCACCTGCTCGTTTGTTCCCAGCTCCTTCTCCAGCTGTCGGTGTTTGTTGTGCCACACCAAATAGTGGATAGGATAACGACTCTTCTCCGGAGTTTTCTTAGCAGAAATCATCCTCGGATCATAGTTTGTCTCCTGTTCTTTCTTCACTGTGGTTTTTAAGAATACTTTGCAATTAATTCACGCTATATGATGAAGCCTATCATCCTTTATCGGCGACATGCCCAAAGGCGTATGGGGGAGCCTTGCGCGTCAGAAACAGATGATTCCCCACTCGCTCTGCTCAGAATCAGCTCCACACTAAAGCAACAACGCCTTCGTTTGATTGTTTTAAAATTACGCTACACCTTTGTTCCTTAACCGCCCGCTCCTACTCCTTTTTTCCCTCCCTCTCTCTTTCTCCCTTGCCTACTCTAACACATCTATCCTCCTCCTCTCCTCGCATCCGGTGGTGACTGAGAAAGATGCGTTGACAAGCTGCAATGAAATGTGCGCACACTCAGCCAATCCGCTGTCACGGGTGGATGAAACAAACCAAAAAAATTAAGAAAATACTGAAAATTTACTGTTGGTATTCATAGAATTCACTGCAAATATGACAGAATGATATGTATACATTTTAGTAGATCATTTCATATGGTATTGTTTGCTGTTGGTTGTGTTACACAGACTAATAACATTATTAACCCGTAAAGACCCACAACTAATTTAGTCAAAACTTCCAAATATTTTTTTTTTGTCTTTCCCAAGTGATTTATCACCATCTATTGTAAAATGATCTCCTACATTTTGCATGTTTCCAGTGAATCAGGTATTTTCCTAAATTTCATTTCCTGATCACATGTACATGCTGATAAAAGCTCAGAGTAAATCCAAAGGTCATTATATCAAATCAGGAAAAAGGAGGAAAAAGGTTTTTTTTTTCAACAAAATATATCATTAACTGAACATAAAACAAGTGTCTCCATCCACTGTCATTAGTCAAACTGTGTCTGCGAAGCCTCTGAACATCCAAAAGGGTCATATCTGATCAGGATGAAAAGATGACAAACTGCATTTTACCTGTTATTTAAATGTATCTACCTTATTTACCTATTAAAGTATTTGTATTTGATGTAGGCCTATATGTATTAACTATTGATGGGATGGGATTAGTGGATCAACAGTTCTTAAACATTTGTATTACATTATTATTATTATTATTATTATTATCATTATTATTACAAAATATGAAATTATAAACTAATTATTGCAGTTGGTGAATGGCATAGTGTTATTGAAATCCAGTTGATAACAGATAATTTAGTAGGTTTGATCACCTCTTCACCTTTAGAGGAATAGTGGGGTCATATTTTGCCCCCACACCCACCTCTCCATAGGTGGGCATGGATGTTGGGTGTGTGTGCGGAAACTGACAGGTAGAGAGCTGCCGTCTCTCGGTGAGTCGTTGACAATGCAGGGAACAGATTTATCTAAGAGTCCGGTATGAGCTCCACAAAGCGCATAGAGTAGATCAACTATGTTCCTAGAACTTGGCCCTACTCTCGGAGTCCACTAAAAACGTGGGCGAAGCGACTGGTGGGGAAAAAAAAACGGGAAATTCAACTGTCAGCTGGCCGGGAAAGCCGATCACACCACCCGGCTTCCGGGGATTCAGGGGCCGCATCGGCTGACGGCAGACGTCGGTAGCTCGGGGGAGAAAGGGCGAACAACCACATCATCGCCGACATCCACCTCTCGGGCCACTTTCGAGATGTCAAGAAAGCTACAAAGGACAGAAGTCTGCGCCGACTGCAGTGCGCCAGGTAGGAAAGATGGAAATAAACCAGACAGACTGCTGCACTGGAACAATACACGGGGAGGGCGACACGGTGGGACAACAGGGCCGAGACTGCTGTCACTGTCAGCGGGTCTGCAGAGCAGGAAAACGGCCAGGGCTTCCAAGCGTCGCTTAGGCCCAAAATAAACATTGAAAAATAGGCGTGTAATCACAACGGGAAATATGTTTAGCTAATAGCGACGTTAATGCTCTCCATTCAATGGCTTAACATGTAAGCATATTTGAGGATGACCATATATGAAGGCGACAGTTAGTTTGCTGCAGTGAAAGATCTGAGTGTCAGATTTATGTCGCCTTCCTACTTTGAGAGACGTTTGTTTTGATTTTCGTGACCGGGACAGACTTCTTTACACGTTAGCTTAGCCTGGCTAACAAGCTGGCGTTTTCGAGCCCGTGTCTTTCATATTCCATATGCAACATTCTCATTGTATGTTTTACAAACATTACAAACCTAGTTATACTTCACCATTGTGTTCCTGTTAGCCCTTGCCTGTAGCTTTATTACTTGTGTCTACCTGGCCACTGTTGCTAGCTTTGCTACCCGTTAGCTAATCTAGCTAACTTTGGCTAAACACGGCAAGTGATGGCTAAGCTGATTCAGTGTACACGTCAACTATTAGCAATTTTACGGTATACTGCTTGTATTGTAAAATGTCTAAAGTACAATTAAAACTCATTTAAACCATACATATACAGTTTATTCCACAGCGTTTTAGTCTTTTACGGATTTCAATGAATTGTAGGTTAAGTTAGCTAATAATGCTGAGGGAATTTACTGTTAAAAATCCAGCTGTAAATCATCCAATAGAGGACAGATCACCACAATATGTTGCTAACTTCACCTGTCATTTATTAACATAAATAGACTCATCTCTACACGTACAAAAATGCAATAAACATTCGTATTTGTTGGTCGGTTTCCCCCTTTGCCCCTATGTCAGTTTGGCGGAACCAGAGAGGTGATGCTAAATCAGTCTTGGCATCCTCTCCCTTACCTTTGCAAATTAAGTTTGGTGCACAACACACACTCAGGACTGTGAGTTACTTACTTTCATTCATGTGTACATGTGTTACAACAGCTGCTCCCCTTTTTTTTTATAGGATTGTTTGTGTAAAACTGTCCATAAGCTTGTGGGCCCTTCTGTACAGTTATTGAAATGCTACTGGCTACACCTTGCTCCTGATTTATAACCTGAAACTATTACCACATACTTCAGAGAATCTTACTTTATCACTTACTGTTGTAGTATTTGTTTGTTTCTCCTCCTGCCACCTCAATTCTTTTCCACTCATAATGATCTGTTAGTTGAATGCTTTCATTGTTATATCATTTGAGAATACAGTATATTTAATGTGCTTTCTGCTGGTTTATTCTGAGCCAAAGTGACTATTTTATGCACATTATAACTCATTTATGGTGGTTACTCACAACTAGTTGGATATCTATCCTCTATGGCTATCAGCTCTCTGCGTTGTAGCCCCACCTTAGGAGACATGCACACACACGCAGAGCTCTCTGCAAAATGCTGACCTAGCCACTGGTGACAGGCCACCTCCCTGCTACCAGGCGTTTGTGTCATACTAGGGGATGATAACTTGATGGCATGGCTACAAAGGACGACTGAAACTCCCAGTCATAGCCGAGCCTCAGGAGGCTTTAATTTCACGCCATGGCAATCTGCACGGTTTATAGCAACAATGAATCATGTTGTCATGTCTTTATTAAGCACACATGCAATTGTTGTAGAATCTGCAATTCTTATACAAGCATTTGGAGACTTTTTGACTGTCTTGTTTTATGAAGTATGTAGGGTCATACATTAACAAATGTCTGTTTCTGTTAAGTAGACCCGTGCACAGCTGCTGGATTTTAAGTGCTGACTATATCTACACAATTAATCAAATCCCAATCTCATCATCAGCCTGTTTAACTATATAATCACAAAAGTCTGTTGTTAAATGTCCAGTATGTCTGTGGTTATAGTTTGGTGTTGCTTTGTTTAAAAAAAAACCCAATGAGGGCATTACCTTGTTTTTGTTTTTTGTTTTTTTGTTTTTTTAACTTGTGCTTGGTTTTATGCTCAAGTTTGGGTTTGGTGGAAACATTCACATTGCAAATTGATCGATAAGTTGTGCATTTTCCCTGAAAACCAAGCAAACAGACTCAAGTTGCCAGGGTTTTTTTCTTCACAGAAAATTAAAAGGTGGCAACGTCAGTCAAACTTTTTCTGGGAGTGTTCACAGAAAAAAAAAAAAAATCCCCTCAGTTATCTAATAAGTACTGCATTATGCAAATGCTCTGTTATTTGTAACTGTATTTGGAAATTTTTATATAGCCTAATAATATAGAAATATTATTTTACTGTTGCAGAAAGGAGGTTTTTAATTCAGCTTCATTATAGAGTGCCAAAGGTTTTAGTAAAACAGTCACTTTTTTCTAAAAGACTCCCATCAGATATTGCTGTTTGTTTTATCTGCATGGTGTGAAATAATGAGATAATCAGTAAATCTACAATCACTGATTCCCTGATTCTGCTCACTTGAGCAAAATCATGAATGTCAATTTCATAAATCCTATGATAACACAAACTCCTAAAATAGGCTACTAGTAACAGGTCTGATCCTCTTTAAGACCTGGTACATTATACAAATGCTTCCACTTCCCACACATTTTGAGCCAGGAAAAACAACAACAGCAACATGACTAGAGAATTATGCAAAGACGTTCATTATTGTGTGTTCAAGACATATGATTGTTTTTTAGTATTATCCTTTTATACTTATTATGCTACATTTATGTAGCGTTATATGATATTTTTGATAATAAATGTCAAAGCTAAATGGATGGATTAGGATTAGGTCCTTACATTTGTGGGCGACTTTGGCTAAATTATGTCATGCTGCAGATTTGGCCAATGCACCTCTGCCAGTAGTCTATTCAGGTCTAATAGCTTAATGGCGTATTCTATATTGATCCAGTGAGTCAAGCAGATAGCATAGCCTGTGGGAGTTTTTATATTTATTATACAGATTAAGGAATTAAATTGCTGCAGTCCAGCCTTTAAAACCTACAGACTACTGTTCTAAACTAGGCTATTGCTCTTAACAAAGCCATTGTGCAATTTGCTGCTACTTTTTCTGTTGGCGCAAAGACTTGCAGCATGTCAGTTCATCAGATGATGGACTATTTTAGCTTCATTAATACCATAAGCCCAGACAGTTTTATCCTGGCCTGAGTGACTAATGCAGATAGTAGATTGGTGTGTGTGCATGTGCATATTTTTGTTTGGATCGTGCACACTGGGTCAGTCGTTAGCTGCTCATCACATCAGGGTCCTGCGGGCATAAACATGACCCAGACTCTGAAACTAGTCTGCCAGTGTCTGTAGATCAGCATTGGCATTAACTGCTTTTCCTTTCAACCTCACTTAAGTCACACTCAGCTATGTCTATTTTTTCATGTTTCATGTGTTTGAAATGGGTATAAAAAGGTTTTTCTTCAGATAATTATAGACATCATTGTTTTATCACATCAAACAGACCTCAGGGTACTTAAGTAGATCCGAGTAGTGTTTGGATTTTACAGATGTGACTCACCCTCAGAAATGTTTATAGTAAAGAACTCTTTGCACGTACAGTATATTTACACAAGTAACATTCATTATAGAGTTGAGTGTAATATAGACTTTTTTGTGTTACTTCTTGTCTTTTGCAATTCATTTTTTTTGCAAAGAGGTGATTGAATATTCTTCAGCTCTTCATATTCATTAGCACATTTCTTAACTCAAGTTTCTGAACTGCACAGGACGATAGGACTTAGTCTGTGCATGTACATCAAGATGTACAGTAAAACTGGTCATAGAAAAGTAAGCAAGAACTCAGGTAATCCCAGCACTATCCCAGTATCTGGTATTTCCACGTAGTAAAACTCAAGACACCTCGCATAACGCTGGCTCATAATCAGGATTACCGTATGATATCTCCTTTCTCTGTGTACTGGGACAAGGAGATTTAATTACAGGTACACTTTTAAAAATTTCACTTTTCATCTCTGCGACAATGAATACTTAAGTAATACTGAACCATATCAAATAACACTATAATGACTCTGCAATTTGTTTGTCACAGAGGGAGTCTGGTGTGAAGTCAGTGTTTTGTTTATGAGTTTCTTTGGTTAAAACCATTTGGTGTTAACAGACATTTGTTTCATTCCAAAGATTACATATCCTCAGTTGTTACCCTGCTTTGTTTTAATGTGCATTGTTCAGAGCAATTACACACTCATTTGTGAAACCCTTGTGAATTTAATTGGAGCCTTGCTGACGAGATTACTGTGCTTTATGCTAATCTCTGTATATCCACATCTTACAAATCTTATTGTGGGTTTGCTGCTAAGAAAAGAGGACAAAAGGAAGCATATGTTTAACTCGACTTTCAGTAAAACTACAATTTTAGAAAGGATAACCATCACACACAGTTTATTTATAACACTACTAATTCTATCCATCTTTTATTGTTTGCCTATCAGACCCGGGCTGGACCAGCATCAACCGTGGCGTCCTGATCTGTGATGAATGCTGTTCGGTCCATCGCAGCTTAGGCCGCCATATTTCTATAGTGAAGCACCTGAGACACAGTGGCTGGCCTCCCGCTCTGCTGCAGGTGAGGCTGAAAAATGAGAAGTGATGCAAAGGGAAATGGGAACAGCGAAGGGCTGGGTCTAGATGCAATACTTACACATCTGGAACACTAAAACAAACTCATTACACGAGGTTGGAGGAACACTGCCTCAGGTGAAGGCCAGCACAGAAATCTGACTCAGCAACGAAGATGCAAATCTATTTCTGCTGCTTTCCCCAACTGCTTTTTCTTTTTCCACAAAAAGTGTGCTTTCTCTGCAGTGTTGAATTTAGTATCCACCTTCCACCTTTGGTGTAGAGATGCAACAATCGCTATAATGATAAACCACTGTTAGTATTACTGTTTAAAATTCAAATTATCATTAAAACAGTGTTTGATTACCACACTTTGAAAAACTCATGGTGATACTGCTCATTTCCTGGAGAAGCAGCAGCACTACAGGCACGCATGTGCAGTTTGCAGCGTTTGGCCTCTAAACATGGCAGAAGGCACCCACACGGAGAGCGCTCCGGAGATTTTTCTCCCCCCCACTAAAAGGTTTAATGTGGATAATGTT
>JAPTGW010000006.1:12823131-12833237 GCA_029814545.1 Apogonichthyoides opercularis
TCTAGCCTCCTGTCAGTGCGTTACTGTTGCTACAGCTGCTGCTGCTGGCTGTGTGTGCACATCTGCGTGTGTATGTGTGTGTATATATGTGTGCAGATTTAAGTCGCGCCAAATGTCATATCAAGAGCAAACATCCCCACACTGGGGCCTCTGCCAAATCCCGCATGTTCCCTCTCTCATACACAAACACACACACTCTCTCTCTCTCTTCTTTGCTCTTATCTCTTCCTTGTATTCTGACAAGTAATGCTGCACCAGCCCCCACCTCGCGCCCCAATCACGCCATGCACTGTGACAAACAGCCCAGCGTGGTAAAACTGTTTACACTTTCTTTGCCAGACATCAATTTACAGCAAATATACACCATTAAATGGAATAACAAACATTACATTCTCTGCATTTAACATGACAAAAATATAAACTGATGCAAATCCAAGTATTTTGAACATTTAGATAACAATTAGTATAATATAATAACAAAAGTGCCATTTATTTTAGACATAAAGTTCAAATTCTGCAAAAATAGTGTAAAAATAATAAACGTGGCATGTATTTTTTATGGTTTTCTCTAATGTAAAATCAAAACGAATGCAGTTTTGCTGAAAAAGACAGACGTATTCTTCCCTTTGAAGAGCATTCATCCCAGTGTGGGGTGGATGTTTTGATATTCATTTAAAAATGATTGTGCTGTCCTGATACCGCTCAGGCTGAGGCCTAACTGCAGCGGCCTGAGCTTGATTCCAGATCATTTGTACACACCATCCCGTCTCTCCTGTTATCCTGTATATTCTTTCTGTAATGGGAGGCTAAAATACACAAAAAAATATGTGCGTCATGCTGCATTATCACAAAGGCCATGTGCCATATAAATCCTTAGAGACATTAATTAAAACTTATTATTGACTGACAATTTCAGTATTTTTATTTCTTAGTGGGTGAGAAAACGGTCAAAACAAATGATGGGAGGGAACATGAAAAATCACTGCTGGGGTCAGTGAATTACCTGGAGAGCGCTAAACAGTTTGAACAGATAAATCACCCATAACCAGAGCCGATAAATAGCTGCAATATCCAGTGTCAGCGAGTGGTTTATAACATATGGGACAACAAATGAGCTGATTGAGGTATTGATTGATGGATTGAACTTAGAGGTCACACTGTTTTGCCGGTGTTGCAGATCATTCCTGGGAGAACAGCGAGTGAATCTGCGAAGGGATTCTTTCTTCCTTTATTGTATTTTTATGCTTTGAAGTGGATTGAAATAAAGCTGAAAAGGGCTTTAGTGATTACTTGGAAGAATTTGGATCAGTGCCAGTGTAAACACACTTTCCTCAAGCAGATTGTTGGTTTAGATATAAAAATACATTTTACATTTGAGAGCTTTCAGGGACGATGGAGATGCAACTGCAGACATATACACATACATGCTATTACATAACGTAACAGCATGGCATATGAATTGTATCAAGCCAGCCAGCAGGACCAGTTCCCTCTGTGCATGGGAGACTAATGGATGCTAACAGATGGCTACTCAGTATAAGGTTACCTGTGTGTCACACTGCTGCTAGATTAAGTGATGACAGACTCAGGTTTAACAGTGTTTGTGTGCACTGAACACTACAAACTCACACTTTACACACATCAGCTGACACATATGGACATGTCTGATTCTCTCTTAGTTAACAGCAGAAAGAAACACAGCCTGATGATTCAGTGATAATTTCAGATGAATGAAAGCACAAGAGAGATGTAAATGAGAGATCAGATATAAATACATAAAGAATGAAAGAGACAGTGAGATATTAGGTTAAAGAGAAGGTTCTAATGAAACTGAGAAGGAAGTAAGCGGGACGCACGTTGCTGAAACTGCTCCCCCTAGTTTTTTTCCCCCTCCTGCAGTGCTCTGTAATTCGTCTCTAAAAATATCACGCAAGAAGAGGAGGAGGAGCATAAACAAACATACAAGTAAGAGAGGAATACACAGAGGGATGCTGAAGAAGTGTACAGAGGCACATTCACCGTAACCAAACGGCTTAAAAAACCTGTCTGTGGATGTGTCTGTCTGTGGATGTGTCTGTCCATGTGGGACGGTGAGAGGGAAAAGAAAACAAGAGAGAAAGGCACTGAGAGTAAAAGCCGGGGAGAAATGGAGGGAGAGTGTGCCTGCTCTTTTCCAGGCGGCCACGTGAGTGTTCTCCTCAGCTGCTCTGCTCACACCGAGCCCGCCAGAGGGGAGCAGAGCAGGGTCGTGAAAAAAACACAATGCACTAGCCCACACTGGCTGCCCTGGCCACGTCCACTTCAGCTCAGCCTGGTTAGTGACCTGCTCAAACTGGTGTATTGTTTAGGAATTTATAGAACTACAAAGAAATAGATGAAAAAATGAGAAATGGTGCAAAAAAAAATAAGGTATCATGTCTTTACAGAGTATATATTCTCATAATGCCATTCTCTCCATACAGCCACAGTCTATTAGATATTCACAGACCCTCTGGTTGTACTGGTATACATGCCAGCCTGAATGCTACTCAAACATACTCATAAAAACACATCCAACCAGTCCCTGCTCTGTGTTGAACCTTACCAGGCGAGCTTGAAGCCTTTCATTAGTACAGTGAGGAGTATCTGACGTCCATAGCATGTTGTGGGCACTGGGCTGCCCGTTCACACCGCTGCATGCTGACTGCCAGCCTGCCCAAGCTTCACCTCCCATACACTGAACAGGAGAGATGCACGCAGGGAAAGAGGGAGGAGTGGATGCAGCGACAGATGGATGATTAGGGGCCAAAGTCCAGAAGGATGCTGCCCTGCTTTGCCTCTCTTATAGCTACATTCCTTTGCTTGGATCGAGGTGCCGCAGTGTTGGGCACTTGTGCCAAAAATTCACACCTCCCTGGGGTTCTTCAGTTTTCCCAAAAGAGACAGAGGTGACCCGCACTGCAACATTCACAATGCAAACTACAGCGCGCAGCAGGATTAGCCACTGCAGACCAACGCCACCATGACAGGTTGTAATTCCTTCCCAACTCGGTGCCTTTTCGATCACGCTCTTCCACTGTCCCTGAAAGCTTCTGTTTGCTCGCTCAAACTCTGTCTGTCTCTCCCTCAGCCTCCGCTGCGGATGAAAGCTGCACTTGCTGCGTTCACAGTGAGCAGGCGCAGGATGTCTCCCCTCCTCCTCTTCCCCTCCCTCCCGCCTGTTCTCTCTGTCCTCGTCCCTAGATGGCTCTCTTTCGCTCTTTCTCGCCAAGATAAGCCGAGCTGGCCCGGCGTGCAGGACGAGAGCAGGATGTTCGCTGCTGGCTGTAACATCCTCAGTGCACTGACCCCCATCCACATCTCCAGCCCCCCGTGCTTTGTATGAGAAGGGTATTAAGAGGGGGGTCTTGGTGCAATTCTTTGCTCTGATATAGGACTCTAGCCCTGATCGGTGTCAACAGCTAACCCTGTTAATCTCTTAATGCATTGAGGACTGGGGGTACTCCCTGTGTTTATAGCTGTGAGCTGTAAATGTGTTACACATACATGATAAATCACATGGACGTGGAGGTGACTCAGCTTCCTCAGTTCGCTGTTAAATGAACGTCAATCATTACAAATGTTAACATATCATATAATGTAGTTTCACCTGGCACCTTCAGTACAATTTATTTATCATGTGACTTTTTTAGGAAACATCTTCAAACACACAATACTCCACAAGAAATAGGAATATACTAAGTAACATTCTTAACTATTTGTTTTTTGTCATATGATAAAAATGTACTAATTTGACTCTTGTGTCTTTTTGTGACATCCCACTCACAGTACTTTCTAATACATTATATGTCATCCAACAGCTATCAACAATTAAATGACAATAACATTTTTTTATGTATTTATAATTCTTCCAGTTCCATGTGAAAAAGAGCAATGAATAATGTTGAAATATTAATAACTTACACTTTATTCATTTAACAGTTTAAAGGCACTTCAATTATATTTTGTGTTGAAATTATTCTAAAAAGGAAATTACAGTTTTTTGCTGTAATGCCAAAGTATATTGGTTGCTATCACCATACATTTTTTTGGCCTATATTGGGTATCAACAATGAAAAAAAAAATAAACATATCAATTAATTCTTGATAATGAGCAGAGAAATCTCAATTGATGAACTTTTACATCGTCATAGGTCGTCAGAGGTGGATACTCAGTCTCTTCAGCCACAGGGGTCAGTGAGCACTCAACCACTGACTTTAATCACAACTGTCATCAAAAACAAAGGCTGTCTTGACCACAGTCACTGGGTCAGGGGGCAGCACATTCTCCTCCTTTAATCCTCTTAAAGCACAGCAGACAAATTACACCTCATTAGGAATAGCTTATACTAAGGTTAATGCAAACCACTGTCTTACACCTGATGATACACACTCATTAGCATATTACAAACCAATCCATCACAAGTATTACACAGTCACTGCATCCAAACTATTCAACATAATGGTGACTATTTTGTTTAAATAATGATAATTGTTCATCTGTATAACAACAGTTGAGAAACTGAGTGAAATAACATACACAGTGTCCAAAAAAGCGGCCCCATCTGGATTTAACTGAGCAAATATTTCAGATCCTTCCACTGGAAAATAACTTCAGTGATTAATATGTTTCAGATGCAACAGGTTCTATAACTAACAAATGCAGTGAGTAGTTTTTAATTTCTTTAACAACCATCAGTTTGATAGAGAGCATAAAGATTAGACTGTGTTTCAACAGAAAACACTCATGTGGTCTGAGGAGTCCAGATGAGCACGTCAGAGTGAGGAGAGGTGGAAGAATAGAATAGAATAGAATAAAATAAAATAAAATAGAATTGAATATAATAAAATAAAATAGAAAAAATAAAATAAAATAAAATAGAATTATTGTCATTGTACAATGGCTATACAGTGAAACTGGGTAGAGTTTACCCTTTTCAGTGCCACAAAATAAAAGGATGAATAACATAAATAAGACATCTGATAAAATCAAAACACCCAATAAGATCAAACGTCCAATAAAATCAGAAGTGATTACCCATCATGCCTAGCACCTACAGTATAAGTTTATGGGGGCAGTGTTATGATCTAGGGTTGTTTCAATGGGTCAGGTCCATTAAATAAAAAAAAAAAAAAAGTTAACATGTTGCAAAGATGTCAGTGTGAACACACAGCATAATCAAAGCTGAACAGGTCCAACATGATTGTGTATTTTAACATTATTTCCATGTTTTCCCCCGTCTGACTAGGGCTCTTTCTATCATTTCGTTTGTTTCTTTCTATGATTTCATTGAGGCTCATTCTTCTGCTGTGTTGTCGTGTACTATTTTCATGTTGTACTTTGGTTGAATGCTTCAGGGGTGAACTTTGTATATTTATCTGCTGTGTTCAGTTTTTACTAACAGGAAAGAGTTCAACAGAAATCTGATTCATTTAACATGCTCCAGAACTCTATGCCAGGCCAGCGAATATCTCTTCATTTTCTTACGGTGTATGTTTTGAATTACACTATTATTAGACTTATATCACAGTAACACAGTAATATAGTAGTAAAGCTCAACTCAAACTTCATTACTGTGGCAGCTACAATTATACATACAACAGGTTCTTAACCCAAAGGTGAAAACAGATGTTTTGTAAATAAACACACATATGAACCATCACAAAATCGCATTATGTGGCATTTACAGCTGTCACAGTTTGCTGTTTGAATGTGTAAATACTGAGTTGTAGGATTTGTACAATAAAGTCAATGTTTTTGAAGTTAATGCCATTCAGCTCTATCTGCTGAGTCACTGAGCTTCATTTCCTCTGCTATCTGAGATGGTGCCAGCAGAGAGTGACCGTTTGACCGACTGATTATGACGGCATGCAAAAGATAATGTCGCACTAACAATCCCGTGCTCACTTAACTCTCTCAGCTGACATTTCGCTTGACCTGCTGTTGTTTATAACATTATCAGTGTTATATTGACCTCAGAAAAAACAGAGAACCTCTTTCTATGTTATCACAGTTTATGTGTTTGTTTGCATTTTCTGCATGGGTGTTGTGCTGACGGAGGCCTCATAAGACAAGCTACAACATGCGACCCTAAAACCACACTCTAGTCATTTTTAGCATTAAAGAAACTCTCAGAGAAATGAGGTGGATGTTTCATTTCTATGTCATGGGCCAGACAGGAGCAGACAGGGGAGTGCACTCTATTCACACCCTCCTTCTATTGTTACCCAGCACTGACTCTCCCCAAATGCTACTGCAAATGCGGTAAGACTGCAGGGAGAGAAAACTGAGCAAAGGAACAATATGAGAGCGCTTTAATCCCTTCCCAGGGTGAAGCAGAAAGTGATATAGCAGGGGCTTCAGTCAGGCAAGAGGACAGTTAAGACACCACACACCGAGTCCATCTGCTGCCCGCTTACTTGCTCAGCTAACAAATTCATAAAAAAAAAGACAGGAAAATAATACCTGCAGCCAATATTTCACCCCCCTTGGAAGTACATTTAATCTTGGCACGACGATCCAATCTTGATTTCATGTCGAATACTCACTACTTGATTATTTAAGTCAGTATGTAGTAGACCGAATGTTATACATGCCCTGTTAAAGAAGACTAATTATAAGGTTAGATGAATTAAAACCCTTTAAAATCAACATAAGGCACTACAAGAAGAAAACGTCATACTGTTTATGAGTGGTGTTGTATTCAGTAAAGGATCAGTGGAATATTTTGACCCAGTGTCCTAACAAAACTGACACATCATGGAGCACGTATTGGTAATTTCCCCTCAATATTACTTTATTAAAAAAAAAAAAAAAAAGCAGGAAGGAGGATCATTGTGATTTTTCATCGATGCTTCCTCTTATAACCAGAGCAGACTTTAGCCGGTTGACTTGTCTTAGTAGTTTGACTCTTAGCAGATGCAGAGCGGTGCTGAATGGACAGCTCCACCAGTCAACTTGGCTTTGTGTTTGTTGTTGGTGACGCCCTCTGCTGGCTGAAGGACTGACTGCTGCTGTAATGCACTAGTGGTTGAGTAAAATACACTATTTGTAACTGTCTTAAGACTAAATCCAAATCTAGTTAAACTCATAATAGAAAAAACATCGCAGTGTAAAAGCTCTCAATGATTCCCTTATATTATTTAAAGTGTTCTAAATTAAATAGATTCATTTCTGTTACACTTTTTTAATGCTTTAAGAGAAAAAAATACACTATTATTGCAGCCTGCAAGGCAGCTGTCATGTGACGTCTGCATCAGTTTCCATTTTAGCATTCCTTGAACCTTATTCTAGCCCAGAGAATTTTCATTTAGGTCTAAGAATAGCACTGTCAGATAATCCGGATTATGCCCTCTGCACTGCTTTGTGGAATTGGACAGTATGGCGAAGTGCAGCCTGTTGGGCGTTCCTCACTGTCTAACAGTGTATGGATTACAATCTGTTTTCCTTTGGATGTGGATAAATCCAAATCACCACATTCTAATCAGAGGAGTAAATCAGTGATCATGTGACTGACGGGCTGTCCGTTTATTGTCAACCTGACCATGGTGGATAATCCATGTCCTAAATGCAACAGTGGAGATGCAGACAGTGCCAACACATACAGGTATATGCATACAGGTGTGCAATAGACAGAAATAAAACATAACCACATGTTCCTCTGGCAACAAAAAACTAGAGATTCATTATAGTGTTTGTTTCAATAAGTAAGTAAAGTAAAAAACAGCAAATACAGATGTGGTGTGATGACAGATGGGGGGAGTATTTGACTGCAGGCCACATACAAATAGGCTTATTATGCCAGAATCGACAATCAACTCCAGTCACCTTTGTAAAAAAAACAAAAACAAAAAAAAACAGCTGGATTAGACTGACATAAATGTCACATTTGCATCGCTATGTTGATGATGTCATCTCACTGTGTCTTCTCAACACACTTAACTCTGTCATTATCACTAATGTCTTTGTATATTTCATTTATTTATGTAAATCTGGCCTGTCTAAATATTTTTTTAATCTCCCCTTGTTCCAGTTTTTTTTCTTCTTCCTCTTCTTCATCAGGTGTATTGCATGTGTAAAGTGTTCTTAAGCTCATGCTACACTAGCAGCATGAAATGAACAGAAATAGACATCATCTTGATAATTAAAAAATATCATTCATTCATTTTCATCATTCATTTAACTGTTTTATCCTCTCGAGGGTTACACTGAGTTGGCGCTGATTCCATCGGGTGAAGGTGGGGTACATCCTGGACAGGTCGCCACTTCATTATAGGGCTGATATATACAGATAAACTACCAATCACTCTCACATTCAAACCAACAGGCAACTTCAAGTGACCAAACCTATTAAGATGCGTGTCATTAGACTGTGGGAGGAGGTGGGAGAACCCGGAGCGAACCCACACAAACAAACAGAGAACAATTAATCATCAACTAATCAAGATTTTTTGTGACACTTCCACAGACAAGACACTAAAATACATGATTATGAGGTTAAACAGTTAGAAACACAGAGAAGTGAGAGCCATCAGAAGGTGACTTATCCCCTCACATAAGATAATGTGTTACTTACATTCACAGTGGTTTACTGAGACAATATCAAATGGTTATGTGGTTCTATACTACGAACAGAACGATAACAAACTGCATGAAGGATGAGACAAAGCACAAGTCACTACTGCAATCCATAACTGATGAGCTGCTAACAACCACAGGTATATTTCTGAAAAAAAAAAGCCTTTTACAGTGCCCCCTGGAGGCACAAAGATCAAATAATTTATATTAAATTAACTAATATTTAAAAAGTATAGAAGCTCTTGTCTTTTGAGGTGTTTCATCCAAAATGACACTAGATGTTTAAACAGTGCAGCCATATAACTGTCAAACAAATCAAAACTATGCTTGATAGCTATGGACTTACACATACCAACACATCTGTACAAGAGCTTTGTTGCTCTAGGTAAAAGAAACACTCCTTTGATTTAAAAAGTGGTTTTGCTTTTTTGGAAGGGAAACTCAGTCAGGCATGGACATAGCCTATATCAGTTGATTTCAATGCATTTCAATGTTAATCATACAGTTCATGACTTACTCAATAAAATGTGTTTGCATTTGTTGAAGTGCTCCCTAGTGGTTCACAGATTGCTAAAGATCAAAAGGAACCACTACAATCACAAATAAATGGTAGTAATTTTGGTGTAAACGTATTGGATGTTTTGCTAAGGTCTGAAAATGGTGGACAGACAGACAACATACAGACCTGCTGATTGCAATAGCCTCCTGAATTATATGCTATTGGGAAAAAAAAATCACGACAGAAAGTAGCTCAGAAAGAAGTTAGAGTAAATTTAACATTAAATAAAAAACAGACACCCCTCTGAGGCCAAAAGTGAACAGAGACTGTGTAGACAGCCTGCATGGATGGACTTAAGCATTAAAGCAGCCCTTGGGAGGGAACAGGAACGACAGAATGACAGTGATGATGAATGACATAATGTGTCTGATAGAAAAATGAGCATCACTGTCAGGGACAGACATCATGTTAAATATCAAGTCAACCCAAAAAAATGATTAAGTGAAATACAGATGGCCTTCTGTGCATCTGTCACGTGCACCATGAATAAAAGAACAAAGTACTGCACGTGCTGACATTAAAAGCACTCATTTAAAAAAGCCTCCTATTTCCTGCTTCTGCTGCAGCACGCTGGATGAAAATAGGCCGAGGTTTCTTTTTCAACAAATCTCAACACCAGTAATTATAAAACAAAGCAGAGTGAGGGGCAGAAGCAGAAAGGGTGAGAGATGGAGTTTGAGATGATCTCTGTTAACCTAACAACATATTTAGGTTTAAAACAAAAAAAGCAACTAATGGGAAAAAAGGTTGGTGATTTTTGGGTCCTAAGACGCGGCAGAATGTGTCAGCACAGGTCTGTTCACTATTCACTACTTTTATGGGTGGGATGAAAAGCCAAATGCAAATGTTAAATGTGAAATTGAACAGAATAATGTAATACACTGCCCGGCCAAAAAAAAAAAGTCACACATGCAATATTTGACTGCACCACCTTTGGTTTTGATTCCAGGA
>JAPTGW010000006.1:13855360-13866231 GCA_029814545.1 Apogonichthyoides opercularis
TTGGAGGTCAGTCCATTGATGGGGTAATGCTTTGTATCCTCTTCATAAAAAATAGATAGAGGCTGAGCGTCAGTGACCTCGTCATTGATTTCATGTATCATGTAACTGCATCCAGCATTATCAAAAATTAATGGCCTGAGCTAAATTGTGTCTTCCTGTTTGGCTCCTGTTACTACAGCAAATGCCAACAGTGTCCTAAAATGGTGCAAGCAGTGACATCATCCTGTTTTTTTACCCCCTTTCTCACATACTCTGAGTGTCTATTATAACATTTAAGTATGTTTTATAGTGGTTAAACAGACTGGCATTCATATACTGGGGTCTGTATATGAATTTATGTACAATTTAATACATTAAAAGTCCAACATTTGTCAAATAATTTCAGACAAATTTGTCCTTACCTTTCTGAAGCATCTCTAGATGTTCCCAAAGGATGTCACCCACAAAGTCAGGCGCTAAGTCAAGGAACCGTTCCTTTCCCATCGCACACAGGTTGGCTCCATTCATGCAAAATTTGTCAAATTCAACATTCTTCAAGCTGAACTCGTTCACTGTCCATGTCAGCCACTCTGCCACATGGTTTTCTGTCCACTGTCTGGGATCTGTAAAAGGTCAATTTTGTACACTTTTACTATTTTCATGTGTATATTTTGTTTTTTAGTTATGTAACTTAATGTATAATTCTGTATATAGATGTAGTGCTCCCTGATGTGTTCACTGCAGATACAAAAAATATGTATTTTATCAGAACTAGTGACTGATTTAACTTCCTAAGACCCAGCTATGGGTTTTCTGTTCACATTTGTGGACAAAGACTTTCACAGCTATATCCAAAAAATAAATAAATAAAGACCATTCCATAAAAATATAAAAAATGCATCTAAAAAAAGTGTTGCATCATGATGTTTCCAATATAGGCAATTATTTAATTTTAAAAAAGCCAAAACTTGTACTTTCCTAGGTCTCAGGAGGATAAGCAAATAAACAACTGCTACTTACTACTGGTAATAGTAAAACCTTGTGCTATGCATTTTACCTCTACATACATGCCTACGACATGTCAGTCAGAAACAAACAAGGAATCAGGACTAGCAGTGACAAGCCAAAGCTATACTTTGAACATGCAGTACCTCAGAATATACAGATGCTGAACATTCTGCTGCTTGCAAACAGCTTGAAAAGGCTCTGTGGTCTGCCTCCATACAGGAAGATAACTCATTATTTTACTGTCTGTCTCTGCGTCTGGATTCTTTAGATGCTGCAGTCAGTCAGTCTGCCTGATCTTAAATGTATGTAATGTAAAGTCATTTCTGGAATCAGTAGCTGTCTCCTAGGCTTCAGTTTTGTTTTGTTTTTTGTTTTGTTTTTTTCAGTCTTTAAAAAGGTGCCTTCACTGAATGACTATGAATTGAAAGGATCTGATGAACGTGTATGTTGAAGTTGTTTTAAGGGCTCATGCTTCACTGGTAAGTAATTTCCCCAGTGACAATCTTAACAGGCTCTAATGAGAATACAAGCAGCTGACAGACTTACCTTTAGGAATACCCAGTCGCTGCTGTTCTTTGGTGAAGCCACTGAAGGTGGCTTTCAGAGCCTGGGACATCATCTCTTTACTTCCTGGAGTTAGCAGTGGGACATCTCCACACTCTGGATCTGCAAAAAAACAAATGATTTTCAAGTTATTTTTAGCAACCGCACCGTCTCTTTCTTTTGTAATGACATTACACACTGCATTAATAATAACTGACAGTTCAAACCTTTGCAAAGCATTCTTTACTGCATCTCTGCTATTCGGTTTACTGAATGGAAAAGTAAGTTGAGGCAGGCAGAAATTGGCAAAGAGAGGATTCTTAATGTTAGATATAGACACACATGCACCATCACATAAACAAAACTTAACACAGTTGTAGCTGACCGTGATCAGCAACCAGGCCCAACAATTACATTCTGTCTAGACACCGTCTCAGCATCAGATCTATCCAGATTTATTTAGTGGCTCCGTCAGACATCAGATCTGAACAGTTTAAACAAAAAGGTGAAATTGAACATGCTTTATTATGACATCAATGCACACGCCTGCTTAGGTGGACTAACAAGGACTGTATTTCCACGAGAAAATATCAGGTAACCCTATAATCCACGTGGTTTTTCAATACTGTTCATGGTATTTCTGGCATTGTGTTGTAAATCCCACACATCTGATGCTCCATGTTAAAATAAATACATGTTTATTAGCTGCTATTTTGAACATTAACCTCTCTGCCACATGCACATCACGGGTGGGAATGCAGCGCCGGGTGCCCATCAGTGACACCGTGACCCCTCTCAGCCCTCCTACCACGCTGCCCTGACACAGTGGGCCTACTGTCACCAGCCCTAGCATGGGGTCAAACACTCTCAGAGGTCAAGGGTCAAGGGATGAGGTGATGATGTCACCGTCGCTGCTGGCGGGTGGCTAGGAGAGATGGGGGTGGGCTGTCTCAAGGGTCCCAGTCACACACAAGGCTTACTGTTCTTTGCTTACTGCCAGTGGGCACCCAGTGGGGAACAGAGCTCCCTTTGATCGCTTTAAACAGCGCCTGATGACTCGCACTCATCTAATTAGATTGACCAGGCAACAGAAGTGTGGGTTAAGGGGGCAAAGCATGGGAGATGATGAGGATAGAAGGGAAAAGACCCTCAGGCTACTAATACTAGAATAGGCTGCTAAAAATTAATCAAGCAAAGACTCCACAAATGACTTGTAATAGACCTAAAAAGGACCTACAGAGTTGCAGTTTCTTCATTTCTTATCATTTGATCTGCATAGCTCCCACACTGATTTACGCAGCAAAGACAGACATATTATTATCTGTGTCATGTCTGCCATACAACAAAATGGCATTATCTTGGCTGATCAGCTTTTGTTCGCAACATAAAACTCCAACAAACCACTAAAAGGGCATAAGCGAGTCAAAATGCACACAGATTCAAGGGTCTAAATCAGGTTTCTGTTTTGAGAGCATGTCTGTTTCTGGTCAAAATGCACTTTGAAGAAAATTGTTTAAAAACAGATCACAAAGACTTGACTTAAAGGCAAACTATTGATGAGGAAAAGGTCTGTCAGTACTTTCAAAGCACCACTATTTGTCAAACCCAGATCTTCTGGCATCTACGCTGGCTGGTGGTTTTATCTGCCACCAGTACACTGGGGCAACATACAGTTCATGCTTGTTTTCACCACTCACTGACGTCTCGACCTTGTCTGGAATGCACAGCAGCTGTCCCAGCTTCACCCATGTAGCCAATGTCTGTCTGGATGTTTGCAAAATTAGGTTTCCCAGTTTCTTTTTTCTGCCTTTGACTCTTTTTTTCCCTCTTTTTTTCTCTAAAGAAAGAAACCTCACAACAGACCCAAGACAGAGCACAGACAAGAGGTACTTGCTGCTTCATGTGATTCAATTAGGACTGTAATAATATATTGCTCTATGTTACACTAGTGAACAAACAGAAGGTTATTCATCAATACTCAGAAGTAAGAGCTTAGAATAACCAGTTTCAAGACCTCTGTTCAATTATTGTCAGACAGAACTTACATATCAAAATAACAGTGCAGTTTCGCGACAAAAAATAAGACCTCAGTAACCTGTGAACAAGTTGCTGTTGACAGCAAAGTTGTCTAGGCCTCTACGAAGCTCACTTGTATAAGTTGTGTTACTAGTGCAGAGAATGTACATGTTGCAAACGACTGCAAACTGAGATGGGACTGGGGCTCAGACAGTCTGCACTTTGATCTGAAGGCAAAAGCGAAATATGGCAGTTTATTTAAGCTGGATCGAATGGAGTTTGTCTGCACTTTCGAACCATTTACACCCCTCCTTCTCCGTTGCTTTTATCAACCCGGTCCCAGCCTGTACTTGCCCACACAGACTTGAACCCACTTCTGCAATAAATCCTCCATCAAAGACACTCAACCCCATAGTGCATGAGAACTACCATTAGGCACTCAGAAAAAATAAAGACACAAAGTATGCAAACTATGATTACAAAGAAAATGTGAACTACAATTTGTGTAATTCCTTTTGTTTTTATTTTTAATTGTGTGTTTCTCTCATTTAAAATTAGTTTGAAGTGGGCTTTTTGTTTACTGCTTTTCAGCAATTAAAGCACAACAAAAAATGTGACAGCAGTGCATTTCATTTCCATTTACAATCATGGGAAAAGACACAGTGTACAATCATGGCTATATATTCCATGTATGGACCTTAAGTTCACTATAATTTTAAAAATGTGAAGCACTGGATAAAGCATCATAAAAAAGCTATCACAGGACCTAAATGTGGATTGGTAATAGAGCAGTCTCCATGGTGAATGATTCCATATGAAAGTTATCTGCGGCAGGACTAATGTACAGTGTGCATCCATTAGTGCGAGAGGCGAGCTTGGATCTAGACAAACTCTAGTAAATGATGAAGTCCTGATAGGATTTCAATGCCTGCGAGCTCCATTAGATAGAGAATGGTCAGTATATAGTGAGAGTTAGAGCATCCACAAGTCATCACTTTCCACATTAGACAGGAATGGTCTGTCCACAAAATGAGACTCATCCACTTAGCTCACGAAATGTGGGAGTGAGCGTAAATCACAGGCAGTGTTATGATGTTTGCTAACAACTAACAGGACTTGGGGAAAAAAGAACATATGCAGAAAAAAAGCATTAAATGAAAACATTTTCTCCTAATTATGTAAAGGGAAATAAGAAGTCCATAAGAATCACTGATGATGACAGACTGATGTTTATTCTGGAAGCACAGTAAAAGGTATTGATTAGCCACTCCCTTCTTGCTATAATATAAGTAATGGACAGGCTGCTAAGTGCGACAAAGACATGTTCCCCCAGGGATCTGCACTGACAGACTGTGCATCTTCACAGTTCTGCCTCTGTGACCAAACCCTAACCCAACCTTCAATGAAGGTTCTGTTTGACATCAGAGGCTGTTAAACTACAACCAAATAAACACACACATACACACACACATGTGAACTAAATTAGCAGTGTTCGTTGCCTGTGCACCAGAGCGTGGGCGTGAAATTGGGATTTTTGTGGCCAGGGCCCAAGTCTGTAGGAACGGTGGGGCTGGGCCGGGCCGGGCTAAGGAAGATAGCAAGGGAGGATCATGGGAGGGTGAGGGGTGACTGAGTTGGGGGATGAGTCACCAGACTGTAATATGAACCCATCACAGGACAAGAGAACCAGGGGTGGGCACTGACAGAGAGAGAGAGACAGACAAATGAATGGGAGGTCTCATAAAGCTCCTTGTCTCTGGAGTGACATCACAGTGGGATCAGTGCCATCTCCCAGCCTCTGGCAGAGACTCCGTTCATTCATAAAGACTGGACTGCCGCCTCCACTCAGTATGATGCAATGATACAAGAAGAGCAGGCAACCAGACCCAACAAATAAGGGACAATATGCCTTCTATCATGTGATGGAGCTATAAATAGCTTTATAGACTTTATCCAGAGAGTGGGTGTGTGTTGGTGAAAAGGAAAGTAAGTGGAAAAAGGGAATGACATCTAAAAGGCTGTTTCAAAGCCACGCTATCAAAAAATTTTAACTTTGAGGTCAAATAATATTCTTTTTTTATGTCAGTGCCAAAGTATGTGGCAAATCACATCTCCTTCTATGCCTCCTTCTATATGGTGGGCTTTTTTAAGTAGCGAAAGAGTCAATTTCCTGTGGCTAAGTTGCCACTTCCTGAGGAAAGTGAGGTGAGTTGAGGGTTCAGGTGAGGGTCAAACACTTCAGATCCACCATGAAAGCCTTATGCCCTTCCTAAATATTCCTCGATGCATAAAGGTACATATCTTCAGGGTCCCACCAAGGAGCAGGGAAAAGGAAGTTTTGGCTATTTGCCAAAGACTTATAATTGGCCCTTTTAGCCAGATCAGTCTGCCCACAGCCCAGCAGAGGTGACAGTGGTATCTGAGAGAGCCTTTGATGGAGATCCATATCTGGACCCCTGGTCTGAGAACGCAGGGTCATAAACCCCACCAGCATAAAGGAGGCCCATTCAGCACCACGAGGTGATAAAGCGGCGGCTGAGCACTGCAGTGGAGCAGGAAGAGGAGGACGGGGTGGCAGTCTGGTTTTGAGAGGGCTGCTTGTTCAGCCAGCTGTTGCACTGTTTAGATTTCCATCTCAATGCCAAAGACCAGGAATCAAAGTTTAGATCTGGCTCAAGCCAAACTAAAGAATCCCCACCAGTCCAAGCCTTCACCAAAACAGGATAGTGTTAACTTATAGAGATCCAAAGCACAAACCAGCACCATACCACAAATGCGGACTGTAGTGCTGAAACACTACTTTTATTCTTAGGGCTCTACCACTGACTTCTGGCTGCCCTCATGAAGCACAAGCTTGTGGTGGTGTAAAGCAGCTGTAGGCTACAAGACGAGGCGAGTACTGCTGACATCTGTCTTTGGCCATGAAACTAGAGTTGTCCAGGATCATCACCACCACAGACACAACGGCTACTGAAGCAGACAATAAGTGAGTCTAATATCCCATAGCCGTCTTGCCGCCTTTCTTTCTTCCACTCTCTCCATCTCTGAAATCATATTAGCTTATGATGTGAAAGTGCATTAACTTTACTGTTTATGCCCAAGTATCAGAGTGTGATAGGACATTACCTCTGAGTTTGAGATGATTTGCACCTTCGTCAACAGATGCTAAACATTCTTTCTGCTCCAGAGGAACAAACGAAAACAACCTAAAAGCCCTGTTTTTTGGTAATGCCTGAAGTATTAAATGTTGAGTAACAGTAATACACTTTTCACCCCATTGCACAATCTCAAAGTTCTCTATTATTTTGAGAGGGAAAAATACTGACGGGGGAACACGGTATATTCTAAAAACTACAAAAAACAGCAATAAATCTTGTGTGTTTCAAGTTTTTCCATGATCCACTCTACAGGACAGTGCAGGTGGTGCTAGTGTAGCTGTATGCATCCTAGCTGCCCTTCCCAACCTCCGTCATTGCTGTAAACAGACAGCTGATGCTCTGGGGGGACTGTTTAGGCCTAAAGCTAAACACACGACATATCTGACAAACAGTTTACTCTCACTGTTGCATTTTTTCCCCCAAAACATGGTTCCTGTACCATTTTAGTGCAAACTAAAACATTCCATAACCAGGTTTTACATAGGAGTGTCACGTGTAGGGGACGACGTAAAGTAGCACATTGATGGCATTATTGAAGGTTCAACTGTCTTTTTGTACAATGTGTTCGTCAAAGTGGTAATGGCTGGCTCTAATTATACATCATACATGTAAAAGAGCTTTTTGCTTGTTTGAAGGCAAGCTATGGGCAACAGATGGATACTTGATAAATAAATTCCCCCCAGACCACACTGTTTTCATGTTGCGTGCCTCACATTCCACCTCTGTTTTACAATCACTAATGTGCTTCTCACAGCTTTCTTGTTTTCCTCTAATGCGACCAAAAATGACTTGTGGTCTAAGTGGCGAAATGGTTTCAGCTTAAGATGATGAATTACCCTTCTATTTTAAGCTCAGTGTCGGCTCCATGGCTAATAAGAGCATAAAGCATCTGGCCACTCCTCTTTTTCTTTATCTCATTTCAGATATGTAATTTTTTTTTTTATATAAGTACGTAACACACCTTAGGATTGGCTGACTTGGCTGATTAAAAGATGTAAACCGTGCTTTTGATAACTGGAAAGTTACAACTAAGTATTTTGTAATCAGAGATGGAAGTGATTTCCAAAACATGTGCATATCATTGCAGATGTGTAAACTCACGCTCACTGTGCGTTCTGTCTAGCACTCACTCCCTCACACATGCAAAGCGTACACAGAAAGGTTATGAGTCACTCCATCGGAGAATGACTGGACTTTGGGGGATATCGTGCGTCTTTATTTGACAAAGTGACTGTTCATGATGAAAGCACTGACCATATCTTGTAACATTCCTGCTCAGTGACTCAAAAGTTCGTCATTTTTACCTTTCTACTACATATTAAACTCACATATTTTAGGCAGCCATGCATGCCTTTGTAATCAGTATTTACATGAGGTCAAAGATAATATTTCACCGCGGCAACAGCATTTCTCTAATAAAAACAGTAGCCGGGTCGGTTCTTGTGATATTCTGGATACTTGGACCTTTATTGAATTTAGTCTAAAAGTTGAGTTGAACACACTTTATACTCTTATGAGAAGATCTGCTTGAGCTTAAACTCTAGCAACAGCATTAACTCACTCTTTGACCTCCTTCGTGGCTGCCAGACACATGTGCCTCCCATTTAACTGCGTCACTGTGGCCCAACTAATCATAAGTGCCAGATAGCACCTACACAGCAAGGCCCGACCACTACAAGCACACCCTTCTTTATCATTCTTAGCTTCTACAGGCTAGCTTATCAGTAGGACTGCCATATTTCTGATGTGTATAAAGTCTGTGGCTGTGTCCTATTTATTGACATGATTACAAAAGCAGAAAAGAATGAAATGAGGCAGGTGGTGTTCAGCAAACACAGATGAAAGAGAAAACAAGGGAAAGAAATCTGGAATATACACTGTAAAAAAAAAAAAGTGATATAGCCTCATTGTTGACAGCTGAACATCTGCAGTGAAATAAACTCGCTTTCTGTCAGGACAGTGGACTGATTCTCAAAGCAGGCATGTTTCTATACTAGCCCAGTTTCCATTCCATTATAAGCAACGCAGACCCTAAATGTAGAACCACTGAAGGGGAAAAAGCAACAGAGTAAGAAAAAGTTTTAAAGTATTCAGGACAATGCTGAGATGCGTGGGTGGCTGTAAAAACCATTTCAGGACACTGTAAGGCCAGTTTGAGTTTGCAGTCTGACTACTAATATTGGGAGATAAGAGGCCTGTGACAGCTAAAACCAGTCAGTACACCAGACAGATGCAGTCCGACCAGCGCCGGTGGCATGCCGAGCAGAAGGCGTCTAGTGCCATGACTCAGGGATTGCAGGCAATGAATGACTGTGGATAGGACAAAGTCCACACACTAGGAGCTGAATATACACCACATCAAGGTAATGTGAGAAAAAATCATGTGGCCAATAGAAAGAAATGGAAACAGGGGAAGAAAGGGAAAGGGGTGGGAGGAACACTAGAGTAGAACTTGAGTGGGCGTGTGAATGACAAAAAAGACTTGTCTGTTACAAAAAAGCTTGTTAATGTTTTATTTCCCCAGCCAAGGAACATATTTCCCTTATATTGGTTGTTGGTTTTGTGTGGACTTTGAGTAAAATGAGAAGTTGATGTCAGAATGATTGCTGGGAGAGGCACTCTCTAATCATTTTAATCTCTAATTATTTTTCAGCATAGTGAGGACTATTCAGCACCATCAGACTGGCCACACCTTGGATGTTCTTGTTTTCTCTCCATCCTTCAAACCCCCCACCTTCCCTCTCTTCCACCATATGCTTACTATTTAGCAGACTGCTGTATCTGGTGCTAACACGCCTTCCTTTATGACTAAGTTTTATAAGCAAAGATTAAGGCGTGTAGTCACCAGGGAAGCGTTGGGATAGGACCCACACAGTATAATCGTTTTGCGTTTATATGGGCAGATGACGGAGTGAATGAACAAGGACTGAATGAAATGCTGCCTGAATGGGGGGACAGCCTGTTTGATGTAATACAGTGGCATTTCTGAGCAGTGCGGGAAAGAGGAAAAGAAAGACAGGGTCATTATGGAACCTGACTTCACCAGTACCCAGTCAGTGTGTTTACAAGTCTGACCATCACAGGGAAGCTCATTGAGGATGCTGTATTCTGCCCTCTAGGCACAGACATGGTCTGGTTAAACAGTATCTAATGACATATGGGGTGATGCACTGAGCACTGGACTGACTAATCAAATTTTGATCTGGAAAACCATACAGTCCTCAATTTGACATGACACACATCAGATGAAAAATGGACCTGTTTGCTCCGTTTGGCCCGATTCATTGACAGACCACATCAAGAGAAGCCTGGATCACCCAAACAGTGTTTGCACAGCTGCCAGGCAGCCACACACTCAAACACTGGCATATATTACACTGCGCTACTGACGGAGTGCTGACATAAACACACTGAAGCAAAAACCTGAAGCTTATGTAACACTCTGTTCTGACAGAAACTACCCCTTCCATTGCCATGCCAACATGGGAGGCACCTCAGAAGAGAAAAATCACTGAATCCAATAAGGCATCTGTGCGGCATGGCCTGTTTGTATATGTGACGAGCAAGGAACAACACACCATATAAGGGCTCTCTAGAAGTATCAGGCGTGCTTGTTATAACAAACATCAGCATTTTGATCAGATAAAAGCCAACCTCCCTCCCCTCCTCACTCTGCCTATGCCTCCATGCATGCCACTCAGCAGGGCATGCTCACAAACATTCCTGTCAGTTACCGAACCCTGACCTTCAGGCCTGACGAGCAGAAAAAGAAAGTAAAGGAGGGACAACTCAATCAGACATAGAACAGACAACTCTATACTGTTAATGATTGACAGTTCTTGTGACTGTGAAATGTATTATTAGAAAACCACAGATTAATAACAACAATAGATCATATCTACAAAAATTATTCAACGATGGCAAAGCAAAAGAACTAATGTACATGCCTCATTTTTAATGCCCACATACAGCTAAGAGTATTGTTTTGTTATTAGGTAATAATATATCATGGCCTCTGAGTTATTGACGTGTGTTTGTTGTTTAGGGAGTAATATACCACTGAACAGAGAGGTTAAAACTCCAGTAAATTTAGAAACCCTGAGTTTGTGTCCTTCTAACCCTGATTGTATTTGATTTAAAAAAAAAAAAAAAAAAAAAAAAATCACC
>JAPTGW010000006.1:14446086-14456618 GCA_029814545.1 Apogonichthyoides opercularis
GATTTAAGACATGGGTCAAAACCGACCCGTTAACATAAGAGATGGGAACAGAAAGCGAACACAAGAGGAAGGTTAAAAGTATCACAGAGGAAAAATCCCCTTTTTTTTACTTTGTAACCTGATTTGTTTAGCTGTTGCATTCCTTGCATTACTTTGTGATTTCACAGTGTTGAAGTGAGCATTTGTACCGGACAGTTTCTGATGAATGGATAGTTCCTTAGGTCTCAACACGCTAAGGCTTCAGGAGATGGACAAGAAACAAACACACACACACGCATCTGGAAGTGTTTTCTGCAACGGGGTCATCCACTGAGACTGCCTCCCACAAAGTAGAAGAGAATAGATGTGCACACAGGCATAGACTTCAACTTCAAACAACTGCAGATTTTTTTAAAGGCCTCCTGAAATGTTAATATAAATGTGGGTTCTAATAAAATCTGAGGAACAGCTGATTTTGTTTTCTCAGGCACAGTCGTAAGGATTCAACCAACTGCCCTGACAAAATCTCTGAATCCCCTTTGGTTTATTTAGAGCCCTTTTTGGCTCATTCTGGGGGTCTTTGAGTCTAAGAGAAGATATGTTACAGAAAGAAGGGCATGATGTGAATGTTTTCTGTGTCTCACAGGAGAAACACTCAATGCCAAACACTCACACAGGAGATCTGTGAGCTGCCGAGACTACGACCCAGCTCTCCCCCTCTCTTCCTTCGTTTTCTAGTTGTCTCCTTCTTGGCAGGATACCAGCCCAGTGTAGCATAGTAACCTGCCAAACCCTGACATGTCTGCCCACTTTAGTCTTTTTACGAATTGCTCCAAAGCCACAAGTGTACATATGTGTCTGTTAGTGTTGTGTGCTGACACTTTCAAGCAAATCAAGAAAAAAATAGCATATACACAACATGTTCCTGAGTTGTACAAGTAAAGAAAATGTGTTATCCTGCGGGGAGACACACCCTGTTTTGAGTCACTTCTGTGCGGAGAAACAAATCACACAAGGCCCTAAAAACAGGATTTCTCGCAAAATGTTACAGTGCAGACGCTGACAAAGTCTTTCCTTATGTGGTTTCATTTCCAGTGGTTGTTTACTCCCCTTAGCTGACACACCTAACAATTGTTGCCATTTAAAAAAAAATCAAACAGAACACGAGTAAGAGAATCAGAAAGAGAGAATACAGAATTTATTATACATACAACTCACATATAATTATTATATACAATATACATACATACAAATATAAACCTCTACACTTCAACTGTAACCATTTGACTTTCAATAAACCAACTGAAAACAATGCGTTTCCCAGCCTTTCCAGATTTCTGACATTCCAAATCCGTAACATGCAGTCTAGAGGCTGGTCATCGTCTAAGCATCACAGAAATACCACAGGAATGCCAAGGTAAGGTTACACATTATATAGCACTGAGTACAAGGGTGTTTGAACATCAATAGCGGACTGTATAACCACATAACTCCATAACAAAATGTGGAAACTGTCAGACTTCACTGGTCAAGCACATTTTCAACAGCAGTTTAATTCAACTGGACACGGACCTGACAGCAGGTCAAAGAGAATTAATGACTGAGCACCATGTCAACCTATATAAAGGTTGGACAGTAAACTTAATAGGATAAAAAAGAACAATTGCCTAAAAATAGAGAGCATGTATAAACAGAATCGAACTCAACTAATGAAGTCATCATGAAGGATTAACGACGACTAACATTTTACCCTCAGTTTTGTTTAATTAGTGCCTTCAGTCTCCTGCAAAGAATGTGTGACATTGAAATATGACCTTTGACTGACAAAGCTGATCACTTATATCAGTCATAATCAATGAACATCACATTCAAAGTTAAAACAGAAGCGCCTTAGTGGTCACAAGTGTTAAGATGTTCTTCAGTAGATATAAGTAATGCATAGCATTTGATATTACACTGAATAACAGTTTGGCATGGTGTAAGTGCATTGTAAATTAAAAAAAAAACAACAACATTTATGTGACTGATAGAATAAGTGCAAATAACACTTAATATGATCCCACTGTACATTAAATATGTAATATAGTTAGTTAATGTCTTGGCTTTATGAAAGTCTTATTTTTTACCCAGTTAAACAATGGGTTAAGATGTACTGTAAGTGACATGAAAGACAATTAAAGGAAAGGAAAATGAGACAGCATGTATGGTTTTTGCATAAAGATTTCATGAAGGTGAATTTAAACGTATGAGACACTGGAACAGTTGTAATTCAGTGAGAACATGAAACAGGTATTTTGCATATCAAAGAAGATAAGGCACGGCTCTGGCATCAACGTCGCAGGGAGTGGTCCATTCCAATGTGTGCAGTCTCACAACACAATGCCGTCAGCGTTACAGTTCAATTCCTCGTTGTGTTGGACTTGGCCCAGCTGCCAGTGGAACTGTCCCTGCTTCTGTGTCTTCCTGCAGCGGATGTTCTGTCCTAGTGTGATACTTTTAATACTGGGCAGGTGGGTCAGCATATCATTTGGCAAAGATACCACCCCAGAGTTGGACAAATTTAGCTCTTGCAGGGAGTCCAGACCACTATAAACTGTAGGGTTCAACGTTGTAAGCTTGGGATTGTTGGAAAGATCCAGAACCTGGAGGCTCTGCAGACCCTTGAAGGCATATGGCTCGATTTCCTGGAGGTCCTTGAGGCCACTGACAGATAAATAGACCAGGTCTTCCAGCTGAGCAAAGGCTCCCTCCTTGATGCGGGTGATGGGGTTACCATCCAGGTTGAGGTACCTCAGTGGAAGTCCTCCCAGCTGTGGCACATTTGACAACTGGTTTGCTGTCAGATTTAAGCTTTGAATGTGTAAAACCTTTCCACGCAGAGTCGTAAAGACTGACGTGAGTTTGTTATGAGACAGATCCACACTGACTGGTTCACCATTGACTTTGGCAGCAAACACATTTGTGTCAAACTCCTGAAAATTGTTGTGGCTGAGGTCAACTTCAGCCAGAGGGAGGCCGGAGAAGCAGTCTATGGAGAGGATCTCCAGGTCATTGTGGCTCAGATCCAGAGTCTCCAGGTAACGCAGCTTGGACAGGGCATTTGGACTTACCTGTAAATCATGAGATAATGAGGAGACACATGAATGGTTAAAGCTTGTTAAACATAGACTGGACAATGGAGACATATTACATTGGTTTAGGAATCACAGTTCTGCTTTTTAAAATCTAGAAGGGACCATATTTTGACAAAGTAGTGGAGCTGAGGAAATTTGTGGAGGGACGGTTGAGCTAATGCTAACTTCAAGACAAGGTAAATCTTCAAGAAACATTTCTGAAACAAAATCATTTGACATTCATGTGAGTTTAACTTTACCTACAACTACAGTAGAGCTGAAAAATGTGGTCTATGAAATAAACAGACATTCTGAGAGCCCACATCAGCAAATGACCAAGCTACCAATCACACTTACAAATCGTAATAATGGTGGGAAAATAAATAAATAAAGTCACAAAAGGATCACCAGAATACTTCTAAATTAAGCTAATGAAGCCAGAATAATTCCTTGGAAAGAAGTCATTATGTAGCAGCTCTCAGTGGTGCTATACTTGATGATACTTCCACCTTGGCTTTACTTTTAAGGTGTGATTGCTGCAGCCAGTACTCTGTCTGCAGGTGCAGGAGCAAAGCTGATAACGAGGTGATGAAAAATGCATTTATGCTCAAACAAAAAGTCAATACGAGTGACTCCCAGCACTGACCTTTGTGATGTGGTTGCTGCTGAGGTCCAAGCTGACGAGAGTGGTGTATCCTGGACCAGCTAACATGGTGTCACTAAGTGGACCCAGGGTGTTGGAGGACAGGTCTAGATGGGTGGTGTCCAGTGGGATTGGGATAGGCATGGTGGAGCTGGGACCCAGCCCTCGGCAGTCCACTCTGGTCAGGCTGAAACTGTCGAACAGGCCGAAGCTCTCCACCTCACAGCGGCAACCAGGGTGGCAGTTGTTGACGGCGCTGGACTGGACAGAGACCAGCAGTGACAGGCCAAGCCACAACAGGAGAGCCATTATGTCCTACACAAAAAAGAAAAAACAAAAACATACATTTGATTACAAAAATATTTCAGGTCAGGATGGACGATTTCTAAAGAAAACCATGGTTTATTGTGTTAAGTGTTGATTCTATTATTATTCGTATTGCAGAGTCAGTCACCTTACAGCATCCAAACTCCCTCACAGAAAAAAAATGTGACTTTAGAGGAACAGCCGCTCTGATCCGATGCCATCTGCTTTGTAAAACTTTGTGGCAAGACTTTAAAGTTTTTTTTGTGCAACTTGAGCAGCTTCACTTTCTCTCCTCCTTAGCTTCCCAGCGGGTGTAACCCAATTTCTTCTTCAATCAACCAGTTCATTTGCACTTTCTTAGTTTACTCACTACAATGAGGTTAGTTAAAAGGAAAATTTTAATTTCAATATGTTGTACGCCAAGGACTATTACTTTTTGCCAGTTTGTGATCACTAGTGGATTGAAAACAAATAACTGAACAAACAACCAACATCCATACAACGACCAAGAATTACAAAAGTCTATTATTTCAACTGTGAATAAATAAACTCAAGAAGACATGTACTTACAGAAGAAATGCTCATTATTCCTTGTTTCCAAATATTGCTACGTCCCTCTATTGTGTATCTGTGTCGTGCAAGTGAAAGCTGTGCACACTTCACAATGTTCAAATACGCAATGTGTACTTAAACACAGACAAACACTTAAAGCAGTATTAAAATTGGCCAGAGGTTAACAGTTGTGTAAGAGCTGGAAGTGAACCGTTATGTCAAGTCACTCAGATATGACACAGCACAAAACATGTCAAAGGGCGGTCAAGTTGTTCTGCATTAAGCAGAAATGAACTTGCACGTGATGCAGTTAAGAGTTTTGGTTAATTTGTCAAAACATGACGTGGGTTAGCAGCAACAAAATGACATGGATTGTATTTCTGTGTTTTGTTTTTTTTTCAAATGCCATTATTCCTAGCCCACAAACTAATTAGGAGAGGATTACTAAGGCTGTAATTCACATGATGTACCCAACAAAACAAAATGAATGAGTATGGCTTTGAACAAGTGCGTGACAAAGTACTTTAATAAGCACGTTTACACTTTCTGAGAAATCTATGTCAGTATGTCCTTGCAAAAAAAGTAAATAATTTACTCTCTGACAGTCTGGTTACAGTAGAGATGCACTCAGCGACTCTGGCTTGTGTTATTAGGTGTTATACGGGTTAAGGTTTAAGAGTTACGTAAGAGGATGAGGTTACATAGCTGCATTCTACTAGCGGGTCAATGTAGGCCTGTTACGATGGCTTAAAGTCTACTCAGACAAAATTGATCACCTTTGAGCAGTGTTTCATTTGTTTTGAACCCTAAACTTTTACAACCTGCTGAGCGTGCATGGATTATTTTATTGATGGATGTAATACGTAGTACTGACGCATTTCATTCAATAAAAAATGCAATAGTGTCTGCAATGCAATAAAAATGTGAATACCAATGGTAGAAAGTCAATACATTTACTCCTGTAGTTGAGGGTTTCTACACCAGCTTGTCACTTGAATAGCTGAAAAAACAGACAATGTATGGCGATTTATTTTTATGGTTAACTCATTTTCAAATTTCAGCAAAAAGGGCAAACTTTTTTTCTGTTGAAGAAATTGTTTCTTAGTCATTTGTGAAAATGACAAAGCAATCAGAGAGACTCCCCGTTTAAATTATGGATACTGTGTTTTTCAGTTTTAATAATTGTCAGATTTTATAGTTGAAGCAATTAAAAACAAACAGGACATCCTGTAGGTGCATACTTCTACCTAGGCCCAGTCTCACCATGTTTTTCATTACAGGCTCATTTGCTTTTTCTGAATCTGCTCCTGAACTTAATGGGCTCCTTATTGGCCCATATCCCACTGGTCCACTTAGTTTGATGGAAACCAGTGAAGTAGTTTATACGTAATCTGACAGATGTAAGCAATATCACAACCTCTTTGATAGAGGGAAAATGGCAAAAAAAAAAAAAAAAAAAGTTAAAAAGGTAGTTAAAACATTATTTTTTTTTTATTTTATTTTTTTTTTTAACAAATAAAAAATGCAGTTTGTAACATATTCTTTAAGACTTCAATAATGACAACACCAAATGGACCTCTGAAAAAAACTGTTTAGAAAGATTAGTTGTATCCAAGGTCCCTCAACGCATCTGTGTCGTTCCCAACTACAGGTTTTGACCAAACAGGAGTGGATGTGTTTCATCCTGTCAGACTAAGCTAAGTACACAAATCTTTTATTAAATGAATAAAACCTAATAGGACTATGATTTCTGGTTGAACTCGTTAGAAACAAAAGAGTCCATCTTGGAATGCAATCAGTAAACATGTCCTACCTTGACAAAAATTAATCATCCATATTTTGGAAAAATGTCAGACACCGTGCATTTTGCTTGTCATAATTCTTACACATGAATCAGGTCTTCTTCCTGTTCTTGCCGCCTAGAATGCTTCAACCTCCAACAAAACTGAGGTCTCCTGGAAGTCTTCCCTGTCAGAAAACCACAAGCCATATGAAGACTAAACATGGGAAAACTGCCAGTAAAACCAAGTGGTCATAAGTTTTACACGTCTACCACCGGTCTTCAGCAGCTCATCACCTCTGTGTGGTTTTGCAGCCACACTTAACTCGTCTCTCCCTCTTCCCTTCCTGCATCTTTCGCTCCATCTGTTGCTTCAGAGGTGATTGTGAACTTTCTGCACCAGATGTTTCTCTCAGCCTCTCACCAATAAATCTCATCTAACAGCAAACCGCTGCTGGCGCTGCCTTCAAATCAGACACATTCTAACTACTGCAATTACCCAGCAGCGGCAGCAGTTAAGAGCTGCAAACCCCGAGTGGACAATTGGCAAAGGCCTGTGAAATCACGCCCCAACTCCTTCTCACTTTCAGAAGTCTTTTCACACCGTTTTATCCTGGGAAAGCAGAAAAACGACCTTTTCTGTCATTGCATCAGGTGTTAAAATCAGTTCATTTACAAATTTACTGATTTATTACAGTAGTAAATTTATTTTAGAGCTTTTCTACTAAATAAAAGGGTGTCATGTCATATCACAGCAAGACGTTTGACAAATTCCACTATTGTGGTAGTCTAATTACTTGCAGCAGTAAACATATATACAAACAAATAAAGCATTATTTAAAGCTTTTGATCCAGTAGTGTGAAAATGTGTTACCAGTAAAAAGAAACAATGATCATGCCCATTTAATGCAGAAAACAGGGAGAACACCGAACACAATATCTAATTAACTCTGCTTTTTACCCTGTGCTCTTACATTTATGCCAAACTGTGTTTAGTTCTCAGTTTGTTCACTGTTCTCAGAGCCACTAATGTATTGTCAGTGAAGCTGCTTCTTCTCATTTTAATCTTTAAGTTCAAAGCTGAAAAGTGTGTAATAAGAAGATGGATGCCACACTAATCCTTTTAAGCCAAATTAATGCGTGACACCATGGAGGAAGCAGGCAGTTAAAATTAAATTGATGGTACTTAAGTGTTTTAAAACAATTAAGCTGCAATGGGACTAAGTATGGTAAGTAAATACATTCACAACCAATGAGCCTGATCACATTTATCAAAGTAAATTTTACTGCAAAGCGTTTCAGTGACAGTGATAAAAGATGGGCTGTGATTAACCTTTTTTATTTTATTTTAATGGGACTGGAATAGATTAAGCTGAAGACATTTTTTTCTTGACAGTGTGCATGAAAATAATCACTGCTGTGTTGTGCCCCATAAGCCAGTTTCTTTGAGCTCCTCTGTGATTTTTCCACTTTTCCTGTGTGCCAGGTTTGCAATATTTCTCCATCAGCATCGTCCAAGTATGACCAACTGTGAGAAATTTGTCAATGCTTGCTCAGCATAACCACAAAGCAAACCACAAGAACCCTGCTGCTGTGGGAACTAAACAGAAGAGTTGCCTACAATGCACTCACCTCTGCACATCAAATGTACGTGGCAAACCGGTATGCAGACGAACCTTCTGCAGATAAAATACTAAAATAATCACCACGGGGTTTCTTAGTACTAGTATTACTGCTTTCACCGTCAACCCCGCCCCTTTCAGCTGTCAATCACAACTCCACATGCCACCTCTGAGCGCATCTCGCTGAGGAGTTTGCACTCTCTTGATGTTTTTTCCTTTTCCCCCTAATCATTTGTGGTGAAGACACACTAGAGGCTGGTCAGTTCAGTCGGGACACCAGGGGCGGTTTCTTAAACACAGAGGCAAATGTGAAATCTGATCTGACCACAGAGGTCCGCTGGTCTGCCTCTCTCTGTCCCAAACTACAATGCCAAAGATTTCGAAGTTCGTGCAGTACAGAAAAGTAATAAAATAACAAAACACCACCATGCTCGAGTTGATTAACTTCTCCCAGTGTGTTTCAACTTACTTTGGTGCCTTTCATCCTAACAGTCCACATTACGGCTGATTTTCACTTCACCGCTCCCATTTTCCAGACCCCGTAGCGTTCCCGTGTCCCGGTGTATCAGTGGTGTCTGCTGGTCGGCATGAGCTCCAGATCCCTCCGAGTGTCTGATCCACTGCAATAAACTGTCAAGAGCTGGAAAGACTGGGACACCTTCGTCTGTTCCCATCCCATAAAGTCCTGTCTGGCTTCGGCTCGTTTTACTACAGTCAAGGCGGTCGATGAACAATACAAAAACACTTCCTGTCGATACTTTACAAAATAAACAACGTACTAACAGCTTGAACCTGTACGGGCAAGTGTCTCAACATATATTGGACTAGTCTATTATACATATATTTCGTTTTTCATTTTACATATTTTCCATCTTAGCTTGGTTGCTTTTTTGCTATGCTAGCTAGCTTACTCAAGCGACCTTTCCCATAGCACTTTTCGTAAAACTTGCTGAGTTTTAGCCAATGTATGCCCAAAATACTCCGCCTACTTGCATTACTTTTAATTTAAGGACTGAAAGTGTATTATGAAATATGAACGCTATTTCTAGCCTATTTCTAATGTCAATCTCCTACCCTCTTCAACTTTGTAGTTTTATTGTTGAAAGCACAGACGTGTTACTTCCGGCTCAGTCGTGTTGCCGTTTGTGCGCCCTCTACTGGTGGCACTGTAAATCACATAACAGCCCTCACTAAAGGGGAAGCTCACTTGTAGTGTTGCGCAAGAAGGTGGCGGTTTGTTTCATTTGGACCGAAATTTACATTTTGATGAATCTGATAAAACGTAATGTGAACGGAAAGGCTGCGCTTTCCTGTTGATGTCTGTGCAGCTCATACTTGATAGCTGACAAAATAAACAGCCAAACGTATGTTATCTTACAACTCTGCGTGCTGTTACATAGAAAGAAGCCCTGATGAAATGTTTTTTTTCTTTTTTTTTTTATAAGAAGCCATTTGCAACAGTGAGGTAACAGTAATGGCTATCAGTGGTAGTGAAGGGACAATATCAAACACAACTTCTCCACATAAAATCACAATCTTATCATATCCATAGAGATTTAGCCTGTATCCTGAAATATTATAACAGTGACTGACAAAAAAAAAAAAAAAGTGACATATTACGGTTAATGTCTGTTGCACAGTCCTGAAGGGCTTCAGCTCTACATTTGCATTTTAACTCTGTCTCAGGTTTTTGTCCACTTTTGCCATTGAATATGATCTGTCAGGTCAGTGTGGATTGAAGACTTGTGAGCATGTTTTTCAGAGAGAAATGGACATGTTGACTGGGGGGGGGGCAGCATCCTGTGTTGGGGGCTCCCAAACAGATGGCCCGTTCTACACATGCCTGGTCTTGTCCTCTGTCTGTGTGAATGTGTCTTTGTGTGTGTTATCTCACTCTGCTGCTGATGGTGATGCTGACATTGATGGTCTCCAAAAGGAGTCAAGAGCCACAAATCATCTTGATATTTTGTTGTGGCAGCAAAGACTGTGACTGCTATTCTGTTTTTGACTCTACCACCAACATGCCCAGTTCTTCTGTCATACAGTATCCAAACCAGACCATATTGAAGCTTTGTCTGTCTTTTATTCTCTACTTCTTCGAACTAATAAAAATGACAGGCTGTTTGGATGTTTTATCCACAGAGGAAGGGGAGGGGATGAAAAAAATTGTTTGGTGGGTGTCTGAACATGGAGCACATGTTCAGACATTCTGTGCTGTACTTGGTTGTTGACATGAAAGGAAACTATCCCCAGGCAATAGGTTTTTATGTGCTTAGTTCCCCTACCTGCATCCAAGACATCGCGATCTAAACAAAGGTCCTGGATAAAGAATGGATCCAGGGAATCTAGTACACCAGCCCATATTTTGAACATTTCCATTGTAATAGAGGATATATCAACAGGTTGTTCTACAATAGACAAATGACCAATTTTATTTATTTATTTATTTATTTATTTATTTTAAAGGAATTATCTCGCGTTGAAGCATATTGGGCTGTTTTTGTCATGTTCGGGATGAAAAACGATCACCTGAGAGC
>JAPTGW010000006.1:14611365-14622701 GCA_029814545.1 Apogonichthyoides opercularis
CATATACACTTAGCAGTATTCTGAAGATATTTACAGAGGGATTTGTTAATAAATCATTCCTGGCCTGATTCATATGCCATTCTAATCAAACAAATATGGCAAAAATCAATTTTTTAAGGCTATGGACAGTATATTTTGATTTCCCAGGTAACGT
Source organism: Apogonichthyoides opercularis (assembly GCA_029814545.1). Lineage (NCBI taxonomy): Eukaryota > Metazoa > Chordata > Actinopteri > Kurtiformes > Apogonidae > Apogonichthyoides > Apogonichthyoides opercularis. Next base: position 14,611,520 of record JAPTGW010000006.1, read on the forward strand.
AAGCAGATATCCTGAAATCCCTCTGTAATTTTCTTTTCATCTTGTGTGTAAACAAAATGAAAAAATAATTTGGCACCTGGCTTTATCATATGTTCAGATCAATCTACTAAAAATATATGCAAAACTACACATATTTAATGAGATAATGCACAATTTGCATAATTAAACACACAGATTTCCAAAACTTGTAATCCTTTTTTTTTTCCTCCATACTTGTGTAAGTAATCAACTAAGGAAGTTTCATGGTGGTATCAATTATTTAAAATTTTTACCCTATTCACCTGTAGTGTCTCAACTTATTTGATTTAAAATGAATGAGGACGCTACCTGTCAAATTATCCCCATAAGTCAATAAGCAGGAAAGTAGCATTGTACCTTCTGCACATAGATCTCAATGTATTTCTGCAGGCTGTTGCGGTACAGGTAGAGAACCAGGTCATGGACAAAGTCAAAGCGGTCACACACAATGATCAAAGGCAGCTGGTCAGTTAGCTTGGCTTCCTGTGGAAAAGAAATATCATACAGTGAATTAGCAAGTAAATCCACCTTGACTGAGTAACAAACTGTACACATTAAAAGTTTAAAAAACAGATAAGTGAGGGTTTGTTGTGCACAGCTGTTCTCTGTGTTCAGCTTTTCCTGATCAATTTCTGACCTTGAGGAAGTTCTTCACTCGCTCAGGGTCATAGCAGTTACTCTCTCGGCAGATTCTCTCCACCTCTTTGATCTGGCCTGTCTTACAGGCAGCCTGGATATACTTGAAGTGGACCTCTGGGTCTTGGCTGAAGTTTACAATTGAACCCAAGAAGTAGAAAAGACCTGAAAAACAAAAACATGACAAAACTCAAAAGTTATATCTGAATACAAATTAAATGAATCTTGCACAATTAAGGCTATACTTCAAAAAGTGGCTGCTGTGTTTATTCATTTAACAGTGTCACTCTGCACTCTCAACTTACCCTCGAAGCTCTTAAAGGACTCAAAGAGTTCAGTGAGGGCCTGGGTAGAGAGTTGTTCGTGGTATTTGGAGGCCACCTGAACACAGATCTGGAGGTTCTGACGAATATTGGCAGACAACATGGCCCTGAGACACTCCAGGGAATCTTCCACTGACAAGGAGCCAAAGAAATTCACCAACCACTGCAGGGGGAAACAGACAGATGTTTAGAAAATCATCACAAACTAGTAAGTCCAAAAATATCCAGACAATTTTTGCCAAATGAGTACAGTTGTTACATATAGTCAATTTTTCAAAGAAGAATATTAATATTTTGTCATGCTCCTTTGTGCAGTACCTCTGGGTTGAGGAGGTGTGTGTGCACCACAGCACGTTTGATATCATACAGATCAGTATAATGTTCCAGTGCCCTCTGCAGCAGCCCGGCTTTCTCACACAACTGTGCCACATGAGCACGATCGTAGTGGGTGAACATCTGGTTACCCAAGATGGCATCTGCAACCTGCAAGACATGAGGGGAACAAAGATATTTTAACTGAATTTAAGACATGAGCCAGCAGACATAAGATTTGATAATAAAATGTCAATTTACAGTGATTTATTCTAGAAAATTCAGTGACCACTTTTTAATAAATTGAGGGTTGTGTTAGGAAATAAGCCAGTGTCTCTTAATAAGCAATATCATTAAATTTGAATGAGTCCTTCTAGATTGGCTTTTGTACAGTTTATATACCTATGATATTCAAGGTTTTGAGTTGTGGCACTTGAGCATACACAAAGGTGTTGAATTTCAGACAACATATCTGAGGTTTAACAGATGGTAACTGCAGCAATTAAGGTAAAATTAAAATTTGCAGTACTTGTTATGTTTCTATTAATGTAACTGTGTTTATGCACTGTACCTGTGGTGCATGGACCAAATTCATTTCCAGTAGACGTGTCTGCAGAGGTCCCTCCATAGGTCTGTTATTCTTCAGTGCATCCAGCAGGAAGGATGTGCACTGCTGGATCAGGTTGTACTCCATGAAGACATCAACAATCTGAGGACACAAAAAAAAAAAAGATATGAATCAATATGTAAATAATTCTAATAAATGTTTTATCTTTGATGGGATGTGTTTACTGTATGGCCATTGGCTGTTGGAGAAGAAGTCACAGCGCAATTTCACTTCTGAACTAGTGACTGTTCAGTCTTAAGCTCACTGATAGCTTTAAGATCATCATGGCTCTAAGCAGTCATCCAATGGACCTGTTCAAAACTACTACAGTTTCCAGTGCAAGCCTATTTTGAAGACCACCTTAAAGAACAGAATCCATCTGTGGTAAAAGTTGAGACACGATGGCCTATGGTGTGAATACAGACCAAATATTTTTCTTACCTGTGTAATATCAGCAAGTGGCTCTTCATCCTGAACGAGCATCTGGGAGAACTGAAGACCCTGCTCTGGGCTGATTCGCATTACATTCCTAAGCAGGAAAATCCAGTCTGGAGTGTAGCCCACCTACACAGACAACAAACAGAGCTTTACCTTTTTAAAACCAACTATGTTGTTTATTTTTCTTATCCCACAAAATGGAATAACATACAATTATGACAGTATCACAAACCTTCTTAGCATAAAGGACAATCTTCTGAAACTGGCCAGTCTCTGCAAAACACTGAATGACTTTGTTGGGGACGTTGGCTCTAAGGTAGACACTGAGGGCAAGAGTGGGATCTACAGACTTCACCAAGTCTCCAAGCTCCTCCGAACACTCCAGCTGCAAACACAGCCAAACAAAACCACAAGAAAAATCAGGCTTCTGGACATTCTTCAAACACAAATAAATTGGCAGTCACTTATAATCCACAAACTTGAGCACTGACACGACACAAGACAGAGGTTGGAATTTACTCAGTGTGGAAATAATCACACACTCAGCCAGGATCATATTGGATTTAAAATGGCCATTTCACAAGAACTAGACAATACTGAAGCTTCACAAGGAAAACTCAAATGTATAGAGTATGTTGGACAGCACACTTCCACTCTCTCCTCATTATTATTTCAGCTTTACTCTGGTAAACTGCTTCATAATTAGAGTTTTTGCTGCATATATCAGCAGCACACCAGTGCAAACATATCAATAAATATTGCCAACTGTTACACAATATGCAGCCCAGATGCTTCAGAAGTACTCAAGTATTAAAAAGATTCTTAAAACATTATAACCACAGGCCCAAGCATCAACATATGACACAAACCTAGAGTTACTGCCAACTGCTATTTTTTTTAAATTACAGCGAAACGTTAATTGTCATAGTATTTTCTTATTCCACTACTGACATCGTTTAATGTAAGTTTTGTGTGTAGGGAAAAAGTATTTTGTGACTATAAAGATGGCATTTATTCGGTTGAAACAAGCAACTTATGATAGATTTGTTCAATTACATGCTGCTTTGCTGAATCTTAATAGAAACAGTTATATGAAGCAGCCTCACAAGGAAACTAGAGACCTTTAGGATATTAAATTTAAATATATGAGGAAAAAGTCGAACATGCTTTTATTCCACTGATTATAATAAATAAATGTGTTCGTTGTTATGTTGAGATTTAATGTTGGCGAGTTCTGCAGTCCAACAACTGGAATATACTGACATATTTTCTCAAGGGCAAATGAGCTTTTCAATAGAAAACCCTTGGAACATGCCTAAAGAACAAGAGTCTCTAAAGAGAATAAAAGTTGTCCACTCAAAAAACCCACTGGGCACATACCTTGTCCTCTTTCAGCCATTTCTCCAGTAGCTGCTTGCGGCCCTGCTGGAGGACAGGCCTGCAGAGCTCCAGGGACTCGAACTTGTTAAGTTGGCCTTGGTCCAGCAAGATACCAAAGTACTGGAGTAAAGGAGATGTTTGACCTGGTTGGGCTGGAACACTCTGGAACCGACGGATAGTGTCTGGGGTCCGCAGGATACCCTTGACAAGAAAAATGATACATGTCACTGCAAACAACAGCAGAAAATCAAGGGTTTTGGGTATAATTTTGCAGTTAGCCATTTCAATAAAGATTTCTGAACAGCACCCTGAAATATCCAACCAGCACATTATAATGGCCATCATCATACTAAAACACATAACTTCATTCTTCCATACAGCTGTTTTAATTTAGGCTTTGAAAGTATTTCAGTATACAGAATGTTTATCAAACATTGTCACACTACGGCACAGAAATCTGCTTAGTCTTAACAATCCAATCTTGTAATAGCTTAAATGCAAGTACCTTGGGGGCATTGGCTGCCACCTTAGCAGCTTCTGAGTAATTCCCTGCAGCAAAAAGTGTGTTGAACTTGCGGGCAAAAAGCTCCTCAGCACCAGCGAGGTTGTTGCGGACAGCCATGCGGAGAGCCAGGTCTGGGTTTTGAAGCACATTAGTGATGTAGGGAATGATGTTTTCTTCCTCCACACACACAGACAACACCTAAGGGAGTACATTTATATCGTTTATTATGTTTACATATCATGTGATATTCACATAAAAAGACAGCAGACAGAATTATAAATTAAAGCCGATCATAGTCAAATAATACTTGAAAATTGATTGGTCTGAAGTTATTTGGACAAAAAAGCAGATATTAAGTAACTTAACTTACATGCTAAAAGTTGTACCCATCACATTTAAATTTCACAGATTGATTACCCCAAAATGGTTCTGCGTGCATTTTTACATTTGTGTTTGTGTCTACAATACACTGAGCTGTATATGTTAGACCTGTACTATGCGGCCAAGTAATAACAGGATTAGTGTAGAGAGCCCGGCCAAGCTTCGCCCTCCTGCTGTTACAATCGCATGCTGCCTGACACTGAAGATGCTGCTAGAGCCTGATAATTTAAGAGACTTCCTCAGTCAAGGTCACATAACAACACTCAAAGAGACCTGCTGATATACAAAAGGGCTGTCAACTGAGAGAAAGGAAATCACCAAAGAATGCCAGCAATTACAAACACACACATGGATAAACAAGTACCAAATCTTAGACACAATTCAACAGTGTACATGCATACAGGTCCTTTGTCAGATTTAGATTCTCATTAGGAAAATGGTCACCTAAATTCTGATTAATTATGTAATTATGAACTTTATATTTTCCATCCGTGTGAATTTCTAGATTTTATAATTATACTGGCAAATATCAAAATGTATATTTATGTTTATTTGTCAACTCCACAATAAAGCATGTTGTAATACAGTTATTATTAATAATATTAAAAACAAAACAGAACTAACGTTAAGTCTCAATACACATTTTCAATTATGTGACATTTTACATTATATTACAGTTCTGTACCTGTCCTTTCCTGTTGACTCCGATGATGCCAGCAGTGGGCTCATGGGGAGCAGTGACAAAAATGGTCTCACCGCTGATCCTGTTCATGTAGATGCAGGTTCCAGTTTCAAGGTCATACAGGTGGATGTAGCCGTATTTGGTGATGAGAAAAACCACATCCTGCTTGGAGCTGATCTACATGTATAGTTATGAAACTATGGTTAGAATGGTTAAATGATTTACAAATGCAGATCACTGCAGTACCATTCTGCATATACGCTCATGTTCTAGACAATCGGATGAGGAAAAAAAGAAAAATTAAAACCACAACTTGTGATTGGTGCCGGCACACTTTTTGCTCTATTTGGCAGAGACTGCTAAAATGACTATAATTAGAAAGTGCCAATAATGATAATGATGGTGGAAATCTGCAGCACACCAACTATGAAATGGACCTTTCATAATTTTTAAGCATACTTAAGAGGCTAAATTTATGTTTCAATAAGCCCATTAAACACATTAGTAAAATATTCCAACCAAAAGCTATCAGCTTGATGTTCAAAAAATGCCTAAATAACATCTTTGAAAGCACAAATTACCACTTTATAAAGAATACCTGCTCCCTCCTAATGAGAGAACTAGTAGTAAGGCTATTATTTATGAAGGAACTGATAGTCCACATATCATGTGTTTGTAAGTCACTTTCATACCTGCATGGCAACAGGGAAGTCATTCTGAGCTTCTGGAGGGAAGAAAACATCCACAGCTTTCTTTGGAAATGGCTGGTTTCCTGTTGGTGGAGTGCCCACCTCAATGATATGCAGCTGCAAAAAAAAAACAAAAAATAAATAAACACCAAAGTGAGGCAACACGGGGCTAAGGCCAGCAGATTATTTTAAACATTTCTGTAAATTTGACTTTGATCGTGCATGCTCCCAAATATCTTGTAAGAGTTATTGATTTCCATCCTTGCTGTCATTGTTACTGTAGTAACCAGCCTGTGCAGGGCTACTAAATCTTACTTTTCCTCCTGCCTGTCCTCGTACAGCAAAGCAGAACAGAGTTGATTCTTCAGTGTTACCCTCCATCTTGAACTGTGCAAAGCCAGCGGCATGACCCTCGATGGGCTGAGACACCTTCCTGTCCACTGAGTACAGCTGCATTGCTCCGACAACACGGTTTTGCTGAAGAAAAAGAGGATTTTTTTAGAAGGATAAAGTTTTTTTGTTCTCCAGAATCAATGGCTCTGCTTTCAGTGTTAGTGACGCCACTGAATTATAAGAAGCACTCAGCAAAATCTAACAATTTATGTCTTTGTGCCAGCCACTGACACATTGTTGCATTTCTCCGTCACATGCCACTAAATTAGTTTACAATTTTGGAAAAGGATTTTTTTTATTTTCAAGTCATTCTTTCCAATACTGAGAAATCTAAATAAATAATAATAACGAATTAGCAAGAACATTTACTATATAACCATGTTTTTGCTACCTGTGCTGAAATGCCAATGAGCAGCAGCCATTTCTGTTTGGCATCAGTGCGGTAGTTGATGATCTGGCAGCCTGCGAGGCTGGAGTGACGGTCAAAAACTTTGATTGGTTGAGAGTCACCCTCCATGCTCCAGTGGTACACTGCATTGTCTGTGACCAGGGCAACAGTGTTGAGGGAGATCCACTTCCAGAAGGTTACGTCATCTGTCATTGTGTGAGCCTTCATCTTGCTCTTCATCTCAATGTTGAAGATCTGCAGGGTCTTTGCCGCTGAAAATAGCAGTGAGAGCCGAGGTTAATGTACTGACCCCCCACAATGCTATTACCCTTAAAAAAAAAAAAAGAGACTGAACAATAATAATATCTGTAAAATTAGTTGAACTATCACACACAACCCACAGAAGACATTGGGGAAAAAAGCATATTTTTTGGGCATACCAAACTCCAGTTGCTGGAAAAAGTGTTGCTTGGCAGGGTTTGGTTTAGTTACAGCAAAGGACCATACAACAAGCCAATACCAGTGTCAAAACAAGAGAGGCAAGACCAACAAAAGGGCAACCAGTGGTGGATCTGCATTCAATGTGTTTGATTAACTGGGAGAGAGGAATGCATTGTATCTAGAATATGCAAACCCTTGTAGCCTAAAATTTTAAGATGGTCACACTTACAAAACAGATTTTAGAATTTAAAAACACGAAGGTCATGTTCAGACTGACATTTACATTGCATCAAAAAATGCATTACTAATTTCAATGAGGGCACCACATTGATGTAGTTGAAGGTAGCCTGATTCAAGGTGCTTTCACAGTGAATTTTACTACAATGCAAAACCAAGTAATCTGGAAAGCCAAGTAAACTTGTGCATTTCAGTAGAATTTAGAATAAACTGTCCTCTGATCTTGCAACACAGGGATAAAATTATTGGGGCTGTGACTTTTCTGAGCTGTATAATCTTTCAACCTGGGTTTTTGTATCTCATTAGTCTCTAAACTCATGGATATACTACTCAAAGTTCCTCAGTCAAGTATAATGCGCTTATAATATGCTTACTGTTGCATACCGCAATAATCATTGCAATTCATTTAGATTTTTAACAGTGCTATTTTGGGTCTGCTCAGATGTCTACTACCACATCTGCCATAAGTTTAAGTTGTAATAAAAATGTATGTCAATGTGGTTTTAGTACAATGAGTGCATACTTCACTGATAACCCTTTCAACCAAATACAGATCAATTGGGGACCGATGCCTGCAGGAAAAAACATGGTGCCCAGTGCAAGTCAAAATGAGGTCTGTGTCTAGTCTGTGACCCCCGCCCTCTACAAATGAACTGAATCTCCAGGCCCGTTTTTATAGCTCTTAAGGGATTCACATCAACATGACAAAATTTAATCCTAAAATGAGGGATGTGGGAATTTGGGTTGGGTCTGAATGCAGATTAGCAAAAGAAGACCACAAAGCACACAAACAGATGTGATGATGGGAAGGATGCTGGACGGATGCAGTTCTAGTTGTCCTTCTAATTTACCCAAGATTTGCCTTAAATGATTTAGAATTTCAGGAAAATGTAATCCAAACTACATTCTATAGTTGCATATAATTTACTGTACAGTCTAATCTAAATCTGAAACGCAGATTGGGAGAATGGCTATACAAATTAAAGAGTCAAGATATTGAAAATGGAATTATTAGTCTAGAGCACAATTAGAACAAATGGATATAAAAATGTTCTTGATGCAGAATTTGCCCTTACTCATCTTCTGTATACAGAGCAACCGAATCAAATATTATTCAGTGCTAACTGAAGTGCAAGTTTTCCCAAGTCCCTTAAGACTAATCCTCTCATGTAACCTAGAAGGTCCTTAAATCCGACTAAATATGCAGCATAATGTTTTAAAATAACAGAAACATGGCACTATGCACATATATTTGTACAAATCCATGTTATTTTTTTTCCTGGCTTTAGTCTTATTGTTATTGTCTGAAATGAATGGTACCCAAACTGTGCAGACTATTTGCCATCAAAGAGAAAATGCCACATTTGGCCTAATCACTGTATACCAAAGTTCCGCGGCCAACAAAGTCCCCCACTCTATTTACTATTCATTGATACTTGATTCTATAAAACTCAAATCTGCAACTACAGTAGCATAAATAATACTAAACCATAGAATTATGTATCAGGTCCCACGTTTAAATTTTGGGTCTGGTTTTGACCTGCTATATCTTTTTAGATGCTACCTGAGTGCCAAAAAAAACATAATTTTTTATACATACATGTAGTTCCTACAAATATGACAACTGCGTTAAATGCAAATTCATGAGCTGGAAAATACTACCTAAGAATGAGGAAGTAATACTAGCGTTTGCTGGCTGACAATGCAGTTCAAAGGCAGCAATCTTTTGCATATTAGACAGCACAATCTCCGTAACATATTAAAATTACAAAAATCACTGCCAGAGGGAAATAATTCTCACAACTAAAAGCATGAAGGTCATCATTTTACTTGCTATAGCCATCCTTTAACTGACTGTATCATTTTTTCTGTGTTTTAGTCCCCTTTATCACACGCATATTATACATTACCACCAACCATTTTCCAAACACAACAGTTCATAATTGTCTTAATTATATCTATAAGGCTGTTTATCCCTCAGTGACTTTAAATCATATACAAAACTTGGACAGCCATATATAAATATGTACAATGTTGGATGCCTTCAAATTGTGAGCTACATTACTGAATATTCACATAATACAACAATGGTACTGGTTTAATGTTGTCCATTGTCTATATATACATTTAGGTGTGAATTCTCTGAGGTTTTCAGTGGGACTGTCAATGTTCAGTAAACTAATCTTCCTACATACAGACAACAGAAACAACAATTATATTAGACAGTGAATATGCTTTATCTTCTAGTGTGGTCACTTTCATACTCTACTGAAAATAAAGGAAGGCATTACTGACCATAAAGGATATGGAAATAGTACAGTACATTTACAAAAATGGTCAGCTGTAATATAAAATATGTGTACACCAAAGCAAATGGGAGAAACACACACAAGCCCAAAGAAAAAACAGATACAGTTCTTTAAGCTGCTCTCTTAATTCTACTTTGGCTTGTCTTATAATTGTGAATTCAAGCATTCATTAAAGCTACTATCAGTACTGTGCAAATCTCTGACAGTGCATACAAGATTACATTTTGACAACTCATGATATGTAAAATTCAACTCACCGTCTGCAAACATAAGAAAGCAGTAAGAAATGAAAAAGAGCAAAAACAAGCAAAATAGACATAGCATTCATGACAGTATGACATTTACTAGTACTGCTACTATGGCTACTTTTCAATATAGCAATTCATTACACATTTGACTTTGTTACACTACCTTTACATAAAATTACTCCATCTATTTACATCGACAAACAAATGGGATGACCTAGATATGGACATCACATGAAAAGCTGGGACAACTACATAACGGGCTGACAAAGCAAACAAAATGTACATGTAGCGGATGACCTAATATATTAGTTAAGCAACATAGTAATTATGTGCAAACTCCCTACTTCTCTTGAGATGAATAATGAGTCTATGTTCTAAAACAACTGGATACGCATTTTTGCTACAACATACCTTTAAGGGCAATAACTTTGCTGGCAGGGTTCATGATGGCGCTGTCTGCAGAGATGGGCCTGCGGATGGGATTGTTGGGGTCGGCCATATCAATGATGACAACCTGGGCCTGTTCACCAACCTTTTCCCTTATACAGATGAACTTGTCAGACTCCATGGTTAGCGTGCTGAATCCAATGTTGGCTGGGTTGATCCCCAGGTTCTGGAGCTGAGATACAAAGTGTATACAGAGTCTTTATTATAATCATCCCAGAGCCTAAGCTGTTTTCCAAAAATAATTTTTTACAAATGTTCAAAATGAAAGGGGAAAAAAATTGAGAAAATAAAATACAATATGTAGCAAAATAAAGGATAAGGAAAAACAAGATCATCATCAAAAAATATATAACTAAGCACAAGTGTGTTATTCAAATGAGATAACCCATACCCCAGATCCCATTATCTAGTTTTAAAATAAAAAGAAATGTAACCTACTGTACTAAGACATTATGGGGGAAAAAAGAATTAAAGGTTACAGAACTAGTAAAAAGGGAACCACAAGATGCAGTGATAGTTAAGATACAGGTGAAAAAGTAAACATACTCATGACTAAATAAATCAACTAACATCATTAAAACATGATCCAAAAATCATTTATGGTAATATCTGAGTGTGCACTTCCACGTTGAAAAGTTTCATATATTAGAGTTAAAATAATTTTCTTTTTTCATATGCAAAAGCTGAGAATTCCATTTTTTTTTTCAAAACCTCATCAAGCATATTTAAAAAAAAAAAAAAAAAAAAA
>JAPTGW010000006.1:15505542-15522768 GCA_029814545.1 Apogonichthyoides opercularis
CATCTTCTACAACATTGATTCACCAGTAAAACCAATGGAGTTGGATCAATGACAGTGGATGGAGACACTTGGTTTATGTTCAGTTAATGATGGATTTCACTGATAAAGTCACTTTTTCTCAGGTTTTCTCTGTTTTTGGTTTGATAACCCTCAAATGTAATCTCAGCATGATTATTAAAGTACATGACCAGTAAAATAAATATAGGAAAATGCCTAATTTTCACGGAAATAAATGCAAAATGGAGAGGATAATATTATGATATATAGTGATAAATCACATAAGAAAGGATTAAATAGAGAAAAAAAATTATATATGAACTCTCACAAATGTAGCACTGGGTTTTTATGGGTGAATGAAATGAAAAATATTACAAAGTTCTGCATTTAAAAATCTATTTCAGCACAGATTGTATCGTCCTTTTTTGTTAATGTATCTATTCAAAGTGTTTTCTATTTAAATACTTTCTTTTCTTTTCATCTATAGTGTACTTGTATATGTAGTTATAGTGTGTATTTTTCTTCTCTGTTTTTGATTCTATACTGTTGCAGGGAACCCCCAGTTTTGTTGTGCTACTTAAACAATTACAATAAAGTCTATTCTATTCTATTTTACATGTGGAAGTATTAGTATCGTTATGCTAAGTCAATTCAAAATAACATGAAACACATAAATGGTTTCAGAATATAGCATAGCACAATATGGCACTTACTGATAATAAAGATGAAACAATGTGTGCAGAATTTGCTTGTTAACACCTCTAAACTCTTCATAACACATTCAACCAGTTGTGTGAAATTCAAAAATGTGCCCATTATGATTCACATGAAAGAGGCGAAATTACTGTCCATAATGACAATAATTACACAGCATGACTTTCATCATTGTTTATGGCACCCACGGGTTGCACTGCCAGTCCAATTACATCAATAAAATGTATTTTTATATTTCCATGCCATGGAACTGTTTTGTGTGCGTAAAACAGGCGTGTCAAGGCTGAAGGCCTGTCACCAGTGTTAACTGATCTGCCTCCAGTAATTGTGTTGTATGTCGGCATGTGAACACATTCAGAGGGCGGGGGCTGAAGTCCGTGCCACTCACCAACCATACCAATATCCTTTTGTGTATTTTTGGTTTGTAGAATCATTTTAACGTCTGTTTCATTCCCAACTGAGTACACACTGTGCTGCTTTGACCTTTTACACCCATCTGCCTCATTTTCAGGGAGACAAACTAAAATGTACCTGTAAGAACTGATGAAGGTTTTTCTGAGAATGCCTGTGTTAGTTTATATCGTTTTTTCCTCATTAAGTATCAAATTAAGTATCAAATGCTCCGAACACAATGGGCTTTAGGTTCCCATCATGGTACTTGTGGTATTTTTTCTTGTCAGTGCTTTGATGATCATATTCTTGTAAAGTTTCTTTTTCAGTGATTACCACTATTAAACTTCTGTGAGTTTAGTAAAGTAACTTTCCCAAGTGTATTAAAGCGTCTTCACAGTACTTGTTGTTTCATGTGCTGAGATCACTCAGGGACTTTTGTAAGACAACAAGCGAACAGGAGTTGGCAGGTAGGTATCTTTTTTATAGGGCGTCCTCTGAGACAAGTCAAAACTTGAACAATAGAACGTCGTTATGCATGTCAGCCGAGGAGGAATGCTGGAGATCCGTCGGTATGCAACCAAGCAATTACTCACAAATACGTCAGCTCTCCCATGTCTTCAACAACACGCCTGTAATTTCCCAATTACTAACCCTCATTTGAACTGCACTGACGGCATTAGTGTTTATCTGGAAGATGGTTGTAGACATTTGTGTTAATTTCTTCCTTCTTGTGCTTCAGCCGACATGTGACAGAGCTGAGCTTCATATCTCAGCACTGCTATAACAAAGGGGATAAAAATGACTCATTATCTCCCTTGGGTAATACAATACAACAGAAATATCAATAATTGATCGGTTATTGGTTTCCATGTAGATAGCTGAAGCCCACATTAGCAGAAAATTTGTCCTTTTGACCTGTGTCATTTAAGTTCAGGAGGCTAATGGTGGAGGATGCATGTTAAAAGATACCCATGCTTAAATTGTGTTGAGAGGATGATTAATAGATAATTAACTTCATGAATAAAGTATTCAGTTTAGCATTTCCTCCATAATGGCTCCCACCGGGTCCTGCAGGGGGAAACGAGGGTTACTCCATTTTCCTGTTATTTCACTTTCTAGAACAATAGGAAAATACACAAGACTGAATGTTCATCCGACTGCTATCTCCTCTCATTACGGACACACACCATCAACGCTGGATTCTTGAATGAATGTTTGAGAACTAGTTGAAGGAATCCATCTCTAATTCCTGTTGAAAGGGAATAATACAGCACAGCGTGACTGTCACAGCAGGCCTATTTCAATGCCATTCATCTGATGCCATATACTGTAGCTCGTGTTATTTCAAAATTGAGATCATCTATTGTATTTTTTCAACACTGGGTATATTATGTATAGTTTAGGGCTATTAGGTATGAAAATTATCCTCTGTATCTAAATCGAATGTGCATACATAGAAAACTGGTGTTCTGTGCTTAAAAACCAACACATATGAGAAACCCACTTTAGAAACTACAGACTGATTGGTTGAGCAGGCTTATCTCCAAACAGTGAAACTAACGCCGGAAGGCAGCGTAGCACAGCAGGTTCCTAAAAACTACTTCTGGTAAAACAGGGAGGAGAGGGAAGCTGATGAACACAGTCAGTAAACATTACACTCCCTAATGGAAATGTGACAGATCAGCCACACAGGAGAGTCACAAAGCCTGCTAAATACACAACTAATACAAGATAAAAAAATGACTCATTCATTTCATATCTGCTTTTGAGGGGATTGTAGGTGTGTTTCATCAGGTTTCATGTTTAATATAAAGCATATCTAGATATTCAAGTACTATCTGCATATTTAAAGTAATAATCATCTTTTATTATAATTGTTATTATTATTATTATTATTATTATTATTATTATTATTGTTTTCTACATTTATCTGACAGCTCCTGCTACCATGATTTTACATCGAAACCTATGGCTCTAAAATATGAAACACTGTTGAATAGGACATAAAACGGTTTCATATTAGCTTCATGTTAACCTCCCAGGCTGATCCTTTATTTATTTATTTATTTGTTTGTTTACCAATCTGTGATAGTTATTAACTTTCAAAGACCTAAACAGCTGCCAACAACCAAAGGCATCCACTGACATGAAGTGTTTAATAGCTTCTGAACCACAAATTCTATCAGTATATTCAAATAATTCAGGTAAAAGGCAGGTCTCAGCCTTTCATTGTCATCAGATATGACCCATTTGGATGTTCAGAGGCTCTGTAGTGAACATGGACACAGTGTCATCTACGACACTGATTCAGCAGTAAAACCCACATTTGATAAATGCCAGTGGTTATTACCTCTCATTTTTATGTTAAGTGACTGATACATTATGCTGAAAATGATACTTTTTTTCCTGTTTTTTTTCACATAGTAATCTTTGAATTTACTCAGAGCTTTTATGAACATCTACATAATCAGTAAATTAAATGTGGGAAAATACCAGATTTTCATAGAAGAACTGAAAATGCAGAGGATTATACCATGATAAATAATGATAAAAAAGCTTGGGGATGGTGAGAAGAATTCATTCAAGTCACCACAGAAGTAGCTTTTGGTCTTTTAAGGATTAAGGTAAATAAATCTTTGTCTAGATGAAAACTTAGATTTGTCAGAGATTAGAAAGACAACTACAGTGCTGTGCAAAAGGCTTAGTCCTTCTCTAGTTTTGTTGTTTTTCCATGGTTGAAATGAGCATACATATTTATTTTTCATTCCCTTTTCTTCAGATACAACAAGAAAATACAGGAAATGTGTACACAACCTTAAAAGGCACACAAAACTGAACTAAATGGATTGTAAAGGTTAAAGTCACTATTTAGCATGACCCCTAACCCCATGACAAGAAGCTGATATAAAACATCAGAAAAATAATGCAATAAATGTCAGCTTGTCTGAACTAAAGTACTAAAGACATTTTAAGTGCTAATGGAGGTCACAGTAAATGTTACCACTTTGGCTTATAGAAGCCAATTATTTCCTCAAACGTTTTGTTTTTAATGCTGTACATACTTCCTATGTATCCAGATTGTATATTATCCATGTTATTGCCATTTTAAAGGATAGTTTGTAGATGTAAAGATTTTCATAATGTAAATGTTACTTTTTTCACTTTAAAACACAGAGACAAGTTTGGAGTTTACGTTATTTATATGTTATTATGTTACTGGTCCAGCCAACTTTAGATCAAATTGGCTGAGTGACACCCCAGTACAGGCCTTTTCTTTTCTAATATAACCTATATCTTCATATCTTGTCTATAGTTATTATGTTTATTTTATTATGTCTATTTTAGTTGGTTATATTGTGTGTGTGTGTGTGTGTGTGTGTGTGTGTGTGTGTGTGTTCGTATTTTCTCTGAGTACATGTTGAATAAGAGGTTTTCCATCACTTCCGGGACCCTGCAGACCCTCCGTCCTGCAGCTTCTTCTGATCACCACCAGACGCCCCCCTCTCTCTCTCGCTCTCTCTCTCTCTCTCTCTCCCTGTGACGCCAGCGTGAAGCCCCGCCCCGTAACCTGGTCAGGGGCGGGGCCTGGCTGTGCGGAGCAGCCGGCAGGCAGAGCGTCTTTGGACACAGCTGTGCTCGGCTCTTTGTTGGTCTCCTCTCTGTGCCTTTCTATCCGGTACAAGGATACAAAGAGACGGACAGACAGCATGAAATAGAGTCAGAGCATGCGAGCGGCGGGGGCAGCAGAGGGACACGAGAAACCCAACCGGACTGCGGTGTAGTCCGGACACGGATACTATTATCTCCATTCTGGATAAGCCGCTCCGCCGATGTACGCACTGGATTTTACCCACCAAAGAGTGTCGAGACCGGGGGGAGAGGGGCGGACGTTATCGCACAGGTACGGTCTTGTCGTCTGGGTGTCAGAAAAATGTACGGAGTGTTAGTTAGTCTGTTCCGTGTCAGTAGGAAGAAAGCTGCGCTATAACAAATCACCCGCTGCCAGGCTGCTGCAGTGGCTCACAGAGTGTGTTTTAGACGCTTTTTACTCGCGCGAGCTCCGGTTTGACTAAAGAGGAGTTTATAACCGAGGTGGAGGTTTTCTACGGCCGTGGTGTGGTGAAGCTCCGGGACTCCCTGTGGGTCTTTTGTCGTTGCTCCGCCGCATTGGCTCGGATGTGTGTGTATGTGCGTGTGTGTGTGTGTGTCGGCTGAAGCCTACGTGCAAAGTTGGTTGGGCAGCGAAGTGTAAGCGGCACGTAGACGGCAGGGGTCGCGTATCGGACTCCCGTGATCAAAATACATAGTCCCGAGAGAGAGAGGTTTTGTTACAGTCATGATTTTATCGCTCCTGCTTGGAGACGCAGGGGTAATTGCAGGCATGACGTTAGTAAGAGACCAAAGAGACACGAATAAAAGCTGAAACTGTCCGATTTCAGATGATTCTTTTATTTTGATCCACTTTAGTAACTCTTAGTGTCCCCTCAGAACACTGTCCGATCATTTATTTTCTGATGTAATTAGCCTGCAGGCTGCAGTGAACTGCGCAGAGCTTTTCTCCTGCCTTTCCTTATTATTCCGGGACTTTGAGTGCGTCCCTGGCAGCCGGATGGTTATGGTGGCTGTTTCTGTGTTTTTCCTGCAGTATGTGTGGGATAATTATGTGATCAGACTAGTTTTGTCGCAGACAGGTTTCGTTTCAGTATACAGAGGGCGAGGGTTTTCCTTTCCAAGAAAGGAAAGAGGAGTTTTCACAGTTTTTTTTATGGCATAATATCTCGTCCAAGCACCCATTAATCATCGCTTCATTCGCCAAGATGACTTCACATTGGAAACTAAGATTATAGGATTATAGGTGTTATCTTTGATGACTACCTCTTTCTCTCTTTCTTTCTCCTTATCTCAGGTCTGTCGGGGTTTAGGAGTGAATCATGGATAAAACTTTGCACATTCTCCAGAAATCCGCAGACGGTGTGCCGACTGGGATCCCCCTGGATATGAGTTTAAATATGGGTGAAGGGGAAGACTTCACAGAAAACCAGATTGTGGGACTCTCAGATAAAATACCTCTGGTGAAACCGTATTTCAAAAAGAAGCAGAGGAAACTGGACGCCAAATGTCTCCACCGCGCCCTGGAGGATCCCATTCTGACCACCTTACTGAGTACGGATACGCTGGTCTCTGGAGATGGGGTCTTCGTCCCCCGGAACCAGCCGGGTCGGACTCCGGGGAACCTGTGCGCAGCTGCAGTAGTCAAACAGAACTGTATGGATCAGGTGTGTCTCAAAGACCCGGGGACTGCTGACGGTGCCTCTGCTGGCGCCAGGGTACCGAGGCTGATGGCCCGGGACGGTGATGTGGAGATAGCTGATACTACTGCAGAGCTGGAAGAGACAGAGCGCCGAGGGGAGCGACCCAAGATCACCGATCCAACCCCTGACAGAAGCTGCTTCCAGCTGAAACCAGGCCTCAGGGCGGCCGGGAGCACAGTAACAATAACGCCCCCCAGCACGGATATACCTCCCATAGTTGCACCCCAGGCTCCTCACAAGGAGGGGAGCATCAAAAGCAATGACCTCTTAACCTCTGGGGCCAAAAGCCCTCCAGTCAAAAACTGCACTGGTGCCCAGGACCCCCATCCCCTCATCCTCCAGGCCTCTCTGCCCGACAAAAGAGTACTATTTCAGGATAAAAGTGAGGAGGCCTCCCTGGACCTTGTTTTTGAGTTGCTCACACAGCTCCAGTATCACACACACCAGTCAGACTCTGTGGACATTTGTGTGGATTTTCTCCAGGGGCAGTGTGTTTATGGCAACGACTGTGCCCACCACCACACCGTACTGCCCTACCACTGGCAGATCCGCAGGAGTAGCAGTCAGACATGGCAGAGCATAGCAGATGAATCCCAGGAACAACTGGAGAGACTGTACTGCAACCCAGACAATGAGCAAGTCAGGCTCAAGTTTCAGTAAGTATCACACTATAATGTTCACTGTAGCCTGCAGGCTCATCAGCATATGCTGTGTTTGCCTAGATCCAGGATGTTACTCTGGAGGGAAGCAGCAACAGAGTATTTCTGTATTTTTGTTTTAGATCAGTACATATGGGTCAATTCACTTTCAGTTCAAACAATTCAAAACAGGAACTGAAATTTGAATTCATGCATTTTTGTGTGAGAATATTTCCCACATCTTATCCCTCCTGATGACCCTTGAACAGTATTTTAGTAACCATGTATGTAGATTTTACCTCAGCAAAATCTGTAGTCTAAATAATCAATTTTAGGGTAAGAATACAGTCAAAAAAACACTACACATTGTGGCACCCACATCATTAGATTGTAGTGTTACTGCTGAAAGGGCTTCTCTGTTGTAAAATTATAAGTGTTTGGGACATAGCAACAACATGGCAACACTGGTGCCAAGAAGTGGAAAGGCATCTTGCTGTGGATGATAAGCAACTTCTAGTTTGCTGTGTTGGAAACAGTAAACCTCAGCCTGAGCTTCCTCTTTGGTTTCACCACCAGTGACAAACTGAAAGCTTCATCGCTACAGCTGTTCAGTGCATGTGAGGCTGATGGACTGTAGCCAAGTGAATATTCCTGTAATAGCATTACTTTGACCGATCTCTATACGGTAAATATGGCTCATTTATGCACACGTATTAGTCTCTTTATCCCCTTGATACGTTCAGTGATCTTCACGTGTCTTGTTATTGCCTGAGTGTCTTTATTTGAGCTATCATATCAGCTTTCATGCCCTTTCATCTCCCACCTGATTTTAGTTATCTATTTCCTGTATTTCCCTGCTCCTGAAGCCAGCCCTGTGATTGGCTGGATCTCAGTCCAAACTAGACTTTATAGCACTCATGGCAAAAAGCTGTGAACTTCCATGACCCTCAGTTGCCTTGTGCGGTCACTGACACAGACGCGCTTGGCAGCTTCACTCCTTCCCCGGTCACAGACACGCACACACTTGTGTACACTCACACTTGGCACGCAGGCGCTCACACGAATCGGCTGCACAGAAAGTCTCAGTGGCTTGCATTGCTCACACGCACGCCTTTTAGCAGACAGAGATAAACCTCTCTTTCACTCTCTCACACACCCACATAGATACACTCACACATGCAAGCACTTGGCAAGCGCCACTGGGGTGACATAAAGGAGCATGGGCTGCTTCCTGTGAAACTACTGTACGCATGCACACTCACACACACCAGCAAACGCATACAATGAGACCAACGAAATCAACCACTGACCTTATTTTAAATAAAGTATTGTTTTGATAAGGCTGAGACTGCTGTCGTCCCGACCAATGGCATTAACTGTATCAGAGTCTTAACCTGTAGCTTATGTCTCATCTCATGAACTCAAGTTTTGTGTCTCACAACTCCAACCAGATTATCTTTTGTTAAATAAATAGCTATAGTAAATACATTTTTCGCTCTGTAAAGTATACAGTTACAGAAATGTGGATGACAGACCACATGCCTGAAACAGTTCTTTGATTAAGCCGTAGATGTGTTTAAAAGGCAAGTAAAGTTTTAATATGCCGTCCAAGCACTTTTAGATATTTTGATCTCTTTTTAGAATGTAGATTATTTTATTTTTTATCACTTATTGAGTTTTATCCAGAGTTTATGTTTCAGACACTGTTTTTTTTTTCTTCTGTGAGTAACTTTTCTTGATCATAAAAGTGTTTAATTTTCGGACATTACAACAAATCAGTCAATTTTTCAGCACTCCCCTCCAAATTTGTTTTTAAACTGGTTTATTTAATTCGGAAATTTCCATCATTCATCAGCCCTGTCATTTGTATCAGTTTATTATTACAGTCTGTGTGCACACGTAGTGATCCACAGTCCTGATCACATCATTAGATAATTGTGAATTACTGCGGCCTTTGAGCGGCTGCGTGTGTTTGTAGACGGACAGATATACGAGTTTGTGTTTGTGTACAGATATTTGTATGTGTGCACATCTGAGCTGTTGACTCATGTTTTTTCAACTGAAACTCTATGCAAAGTGTATATTGCTCCACAAACAGGATATGCACCTGGTGGTGTCAACCCAAATTCTTCAGAGGCCCTTTGAATGTGCTGCACTCTCACACAGTCAGACAGGACCATCTGGATCACTTGATAGAAACTGCAGTAGAAACTACAAATGTCAGAATAATTAAGCCACTATATTTGTATGTCATTGTATATGGGTTTTTTGGCTTGTCATCTCACAGTAAAAAGGCATCAAACCTTGTTTCAGTTTACATCGAGCTCCGAGCATTTAGTTAAAACAAACATTTGTATTTTGTCAGAATATATTTCTCACAGTGTTTTTGAGTTTTTTCTCAAAAAAAACCCAACCTTATCCCAAAACAAGTTTGGCTGCTTGATAAATGGTTGAGTGAAAACACTGACGCAAAACGTTCTCATTCCAGAAACAGATGACTTATCTGACAAGTGGCAAATAACACCCCTGGACTCACTGGTTTTTAACTTGCGTATGTTTAACCGTTTATCTACAGGAAGCAAACGCAGGCTGGTTCATCACAGAAAAATCTATTCATTATACCTCTTCTATTGTATTATTAACATAACAGGTCAGGAGTGAAAACATGTGCCCTGCGTGTGAGTTAGAACTAGATTTTTGTTTGTTTGTTTGTTTTAGTTTGCTTTGTGGAATTTCCAAAAAAGTCTCAATCATATGCTGTCTGTTTATTTCTTATAATAAATTCACCTTGAATATGTCATTTATCACATAGTTTTAGTAAAGGAAACTATTATCAAACTATTTTTTGTCGTGACTTCATGTGGACAGAAAAAAAATCATCCACTGATTTAAAAACAAGATACATTTTTTTAGCTGGCTGTAATCTTGGTATCAGTTTTATTGGAGTTTAGTTCAGTGATAATGCTGACACTTTCTTAACTCAGTGTTGTTTCAGGGTTCTGGGAGCAGCAGGTCGTGCAGTGATTCTCTGACGACAGTCCGTAAACCATTTTGGTCGTTCAGTCATTTACTCAAAGCTTTGTGTTGTTCTGGGTGTGTGTGAGAGCTCTTTTGATACTTTTCTTTGGAGACAGGATCCTGCTTGTCTTTTCAAGCACCCAAGTACACACAAGGGTGAAGACATCACCGTGGTTACCACAGCCAAATGATAACATCGTTAGCGATCTAAAGAGCGGCAGATGACTTAACAAGCTCTACTGTCGGTATGGCAACACAGGCCTGTTTTGCCTTCTGCTGCGTCTTGTGTGTGCGGTTGGACAGAAAAGAAAATGTACGAGAATTCTGCGCGCCTGCATCTGATTATGTGCTGTACAGTCTATTGTATTATTGTGTATGTGTTCAGTGCTGAGCAGTTCCCATGTGTGTATGATCCATAGCACAGGTTAATCTCATCCATATGATAAGGAGGAATGGAAGTCCGACTAATCCGCCTTAGTCATGAACTCAGCAGTAAGGAGGAATGTCACAGTCATCGCTTCTAAAAGTTACACTACAGTCATTTAATGTTGTCCAGTCATTTGTTAACGGATTTAACACTTGCTCTGTGTGAGTTGTAGTGTATGTGGAAAAAACAACAACATATGTTTTGTTGATTTATCATCATTTGACAATAAATCTAATGTGTAAGTGAGGCGAAATGTTAGAACTTAAAAACACGATGATTTTTGTAACTGTAACTGAGTACCTGGTTTTGATGTGCGCGTGAGAAGGAGAAATACGATCAACGCTTTTGTCGGCCAGGTGTTGAAAGCCGTGCTTGTCATTAAAAGACATAAAGAGTCACCGAGCACCAAGGGCAGAGCGACCTGACACCGAGGTGTGTGCGTGAGTGTGTTTGTGCGTGAGTGTGTGTGTGTGTGCATTGATATTGTCAGGGATTCCATGTTACCTCACAGTGTTTTATGTCACGATTCAGAGGGAATAAAAGCTGGTTGTGTCTATGAGAGCCAGTTTGCGTGTGTTGTATTGTGTGCAAACAGAAGCGCCGTTGGATAATCAGACTGAATATGAATGTGTGTGTGTGTTTGTCTATTACGTGTCAGACAACCCATGGCATGAATCAGTGGGGCGAGGTCTGGGTCGCTTGCCTCTGCTTACTCAGTCTGCCTTTAGCCTCTTATCCACTCATCCCTCCACCTCACCTCCTTCTTCCTCTATAATGGTTTGTTGTTGTATCTTCCTGCATCTGTGTTCCTTTCGCTTGTCCTTTTGAACATCCTTTTACGTGTATTTATACCTTGTTACTTAGTTTTCAAGAATTTTTTTTTTTTTAACAAGAAATATGTGTGTGAAAGCAATGAGGCCTGCAGTATCCTCTTTCCTGTTTCACCCAGTGTTTTTCTTCTCTTCTTTCTACCTCCTCCTTTTCATTGTGTAATTTTTCCAAGTCAAACTCATGTATCCTTCTATCTGCCCCCCCCCAACCACCACCACCTCTTCACTCACATTTTGTACCCTACGCTGGTGTAAATTTCCAAAGAGAGAGCCAAATGACTGAGAGAGGACACCCTGAACTATGAGCTTAATGATCCAGTGTAAAGCAGGACACACTCTCTTAGGAACAGTCCAGGACAAGCAGGCGTCGACGCCAAGCATGTTTTCCTTCTATCTGCGTGTATATGTGGTCGACTTCACGTAACTCACAGTCTTTAGAGTGAAAAGCACATTCAAATGAGACAAACAGATAACTGAAATGTAATAAAAGGAAATTAAATGATCCCATGACATCAAGGTGTGTGTGTAAAGGAAGGCTTCGTCAGCAGATTTGCTTGACTGACTGACTTATCTAGGCGTAACTGGATGAGGATTGCGTGTATGTACATGAATGTGTCGAAAGAATGTATGTGTGTGTGTGTGTGTGTGTGTGTGTGTGAATGAGTGTTAGTGGGTTTTTTTTTTCTGGTCTGTGACGTGCACAATAGCATGACTGATGCTGGTATGCAGGTCCTTATGTGTGCAGCCGTGAGAAAGTTCTAAGGTGTGTGTGTGTGTGTGTGTGTGTGTTATCGGCAGTGTTGAGGATTAAAAGCCATTTTGACAGTGCAGGAGTTTTCTTAACCTTTATTTATCCGGGGTAAAGGTTTTGCTGAGCAGGCTTTCTCTTTTTCCAGCAACACCCTGCTTCACTTTTAAACACTGATGCACACATTCACACCTGGGAGCCACCTGCAATAAGCACAGAACAGGTTTGATGATGCGTTTTTAACTCCGCTTGCTTTGCACAAGAGGTTGTTTCTTCCACCTTTGGCAAACATAACCCTTCCAGTTACATTTGCAAAAGATTTCCCAGTCCTCCTTGTCCAATAAAAATAAAACAAAACCACTCCAAACACGCTCTTTAATAGGAATTATCAGGTGACCTTTCCTATCTTGAGTCTACCTTTGCGCAATTTCAGAGCAGCCTGACATTTCAAGCCAGGTCTTGAGCTTCGATCGTGCCAGAGTAGGCGTGTCTTGTGTCTCTTTCCATCTTTTGATTGGCTTCTACAATGAAAGCACTGAATTTCAGTACACTTAATTTAACCGCTGGAATTTTATTTTTAGAACAGTGCAAACTAGTCTGGGAGCAAGGGAGGGAAAGAGTCTGTGAAAGGCTTTGAAAAGCATTGACTGACCTGTGTGTGTGTGTGTGTGTTTGTGGAGGGCTGTGACAAAGCGATAATCATTGAGGTGGGGAGGCTGGCTGCAAATGGACAAAGTTCATTTAACTTCCTCATAATAATAAAAGCTGAGCCTGCGTGTGTGCGGCAGGGGCATCATAAGACACAGAAGCTCTTGTCATCATAACACAGCGTTATAGGCAGAAACTGTCTGTACTGAAACAGAGGCAGTAAAAAGAAAGCGCATGGGAGGGCCACGCAGGTGCAGCCTCTGTGCTTTCTTATTCAGACAGAAAAGAGAACAGAAGTGTGTGTGGAAAAACACACACAGTGAAATTGGAACAAGGAAAAACAGAGATGACAGAACAAAGAAACACAAAATCAGTAAACACAAAGTGTACAGAAGAGTGCGTTCAGACCAGAGGTAAAATAAAGGAAGTTTAGTTTTAGTTGCCAGTTTCTCTGCCGCATTTGAACTTTATTTGCTTTTTTTTTTTTTTTATCTTTCTGTATCTCAGTCTTTTGTTGTCGCGCCTTCTCCCATCACACTGTGTCCTTTTTTCCTGTTTTATCTGTCATATTCAAATAATCTTTTCTGTTTTCTCCAGTATGAAATCAAAACCTGCTTGTCTTACTCGAATCCCTGAATACTTAAGAAAACAAAAACTCCTTCTGCATCATATCTGCTTTGGTAATCTGGTGATCTGATAACCACTGACTCATTCCTCAGTTACTGTTTTGTTTCTGCATGTGCTCACTGACTTGATTCCTATTTCACTTCCTCACATCATGACTTACCAGAATCAGTGACTTTAAATAGCATCAATGTCATTAGTGTTTTATCAGCATGTTTTTGACAAATGACCGTGCAATGCTCATTATCACCCTCTTGAGTAAGACTGTTTGTGTATAACCTCAGTGACCAGTAACAGCAATTCCAGTAGATGAAACTTAATACTTAATCTTAATAGCACACCAATTATAATATGAGGTTTCACTTCTCCAGGCTGTTTGTCTAACAATTCATCAGGTTCACACATTCCCGCACAACTCTTTTGTGATCAGCATGGGAAATGTCTAAAGACGATTAATTCACCAGTTTTATTGAGAACAAACCTGAGACACACAAGCCCTGATTCTTCACACGCATACGCACATACACTTCCAGAGAGACACACAATCACCCTGGTCTGACCTTTGACATTAGATCCAATTAATTTCCTGCAGAAATCAATGAGCCCATTAACACTGTCAGGCTGCATGCGTGTTTTGCCATGTGCATCTCTTGCAAACTAGGTATCCTTGTGTGTATGTACTGTATATGCATGCTGCTGTCTGTCTGCTGTCCATGTAATAGCGTGCCATCTGCGATGCCCACACTTATTTGAGTGCTATGTCTGACCCAGAAAGGATTTGCCAGAGGCCGTATGGAGGACTAATGTAGAGAGACTGATGCACACACATAACGGGTTTGACGCTTGCCGAGACAGAGCAGGGTTAAGGGAGGTTGTATTCGCATGATTCATGCATCTTTTCATTGTTTCTTTACTGATATCTCACAATCTCACATGCATATTGTATTGTGTTAATAGCAGAAGGCATTTTGACACCTTTAAACACAAAGCGAGCATAGCGTGACATGTTTTACCAACCGTCTGTGTCCTTGGACAACACAATGAATGAGTTATTGTTTCACAGCTGAACTCTGGGCAATGAAATCACAAAAACTTACTGTTCATGTTGAGCTGATCCAAGAGTTTACCCCCCAGGAATTTTTATATAACATTGTCACTATTATGTCATTGCAGTTTATACAAAGTCACAGAGGATATGTTTTAACAATTAAACAGCTGATAATGACATTGCCGTAACATTTGTGCTTTCATTTATTTTAAAACTGCGTGGCTGTTTTTTATCAGTGTGTGTGCTCACATGTGACATGTAAGTCATGAAAACTAAAGATGACATGCAAAGTGACTCATTAAGTAAGCAATTAGAGTTTTGGTCATTTTGCACTAGGAAACTTGTGTAATTTAGGTTTGTGTCAGCGATTGCATGAGCAGCCACGCGGTTACTGATTGAAAAATAAACTGTGACCATCTGATAACAGGGTCGCTGTGCCATAGCCACATGGTACCTGACCTTGTAAATCTGTAGTGGGTTTCATTTTCCAGGGTGCAGTTTATTCACAATGTCTAACCATGCATCCTGTGTGTTTCAGGGGCCGAGTGTTTTCTTTGGATTTCGGGGCAATGCGAGTGTGTGACCTGGAGTTTGACCACATCCGTCGACTGACCACTCCCCCCAACCCTCTTGCTACACCTACCACGAGTCCAAACCCCGCCCCCAACTGTCACACAGTGTGGAAGTACTACTGCAGAGACAACTTTGGCTGGAGGGAATACTCAGAGGTGAGGCGCTTGATGCGTTCATGTGCATTTGTTTTGCATGCATGACAAGGGAAAGCCAGACACATTAACTCTGCCCACACCAATCAATTGTCTAGCCGTTGTGATGAGATCGATGGACACACACACACACCCCTAAAATCTCTTTGTGACAGAGCTGTCCTCTCCCAATTGTAATTTACTCCCTTAAATAAGTAAAGATTGACTGATTTCTGTCATTTATGGGTTTCAAGATAACACATTTTATTATCTATAAAGTCTATCTTACTTCATTCAGAGGAGCTGGGGCCCATAGTTGCTTTTGTCACAGTGGCAATAACAGAGAGGACATATTTTTGCTGTATTTTCACACTGCCTGTCATTCTTCTTCACCTCCACAGCCGGTAGTGAAGCTGATAGAGGAGGCGAGTACCAGGGGGCTCAAGGAGGTGCGATTCATTACGCTCCAGAACCAGTATATCCTCAACATCAGGGAGGGCTTCCAGCAGAATGCCGTCTTTGGGTTCAGACGTCAGATCAAGAAGCGACCCATGTTCATGTCCTCGGTCATTCTTACGCCACATCTACAGTGAGTAAAAACAATTAATCAGTGGGGTTTTTCTTTTCCACTGGTCAAAGGGTGAACTGACCAACAGGAAAATGATTTTGGATCAGCATGGGAACCTTTTGTCCAAGGATGAGGAAACACTGAGTATCAGGGTTCAGAAAAGCTGATAATTGCTCCTAATGTGGTGTAGCAGGAACAGTCAGTCCCCGTCTCAGAGGTAGAGGTCATTTGTTTGACTAAGAGTCTCTGTTTCAATCCCTTATTTGTCATTTCAGTCAGTACAGAATGCTTTGTCCAGAGTCATGATGTTTAACACTCAGACCACAACCTTGTTTGAGAACATTGTGTATTTCCAATATGAGATCACAGTGACTATTAGAACGGTGTTCATTTTAAATTACAGGTGTACCAAATGCAGTTTCCTTGACCAACAGTTTTTGTATAAAGTTGTATTTTTCAATTTATATTTTAGCCAAATCTAATGGTAGATTTTTATTTATTAGTAATATAAATGACAGCATGCAAGAACTGTACATTTTCTGTAACACATTCTAAAACGCAGAATATAAAATAACATTTACACTTTCTATAATTCTGTCTCAGGTTACCAGACTTTCTCCCACTCAAACAACTCTCAAAACAAAGTTACCCATGTAAAAGGACAGAATGTATTTTGCCTTGTTTGTAATAAAGTACAAATGAAAATGAGTTCATCAACACATAGTAGTAGCAACTGAACAATTACTCACAGCTCAGTTTAGCAGCCTGGCACCACAACCAAAACATGTGATGTTCATTTGACTTGGAAAGTCACGTCTAATAATCTCACTCACAGTGAAGAACCAGACACGTTAGCATGTGTGTAGCTGAGCACATGTTGTAAACCAGTGTATGGGTAAGGCTTGTAACAGAATCAGATGTATGTTGTATCTGAGACTGATCATTCATGGCTATAGTCACCGGCCCATCAATCCGTTCATATCTGATTTGTTGTTTTTAATAGAAAATGTGTGTTGACACATTCTCAGGTGCACATATAAGGACACAAAGCAGGCTCTTTGATGTGCTTTACACAGATCTCACTGTGGTGTCCAAGCATCCTGAGTCCATTTGTTGAAAGGTTTGCACTTACATGATGGAAAACAATGCTGATGTCATGGCCAGGGCTGAATTGACAAAAGCCTTTAAACACCAGAATCACCTTTAGTCTATTTTGGTCCATTGGCAGGCTGGGCAGAACTTGAAACTTGTACTAACACTCAGTCCAGCTCAGGTTTATTTTTTATTTTTTTTGTAATTTGGCAGATCTAACAGAGTCACTGGGACACAGAAGCTGTCCTGTGCAGAAAGAAG
Source organism: Apogonichthyoides opercularis (assembly GCA_029814545.1). Lineage (NCBI taxonomy): Eukaryota > Metazoa > Chordata > Actinopteri > Kurtiformes > Apogonidae > Apogonichthyoides > Apogonichthyoides opercularis. The sequence continues at coordinate 15,522,565 of JAPTGW010000006.1, forward strand.
TGAGCCTGAGCTTATCCAACAAGGCCTTAATCACGCAGACGGAAAATGAGATAATGAGGCGAACCAGAACAGATGAGAGGGAGGAAGATATACAGAAAAAGAAAGAAAGAGGGGAGGGGGGGGGGTGCAAACAGTGAAAGCTCCAGAACCTGTAAGGTAATCTGTTGATAGTATTTACTGATAACAGAATTTTCCATGAATCAG
>JAPTGW010000006.1:15661183-15675494 GCA_029814545.1 Apogonichthyoides opercularis
TTATATTATACTATATTATATTATATTATACTATATGATATTATATTATACTATATTATATTATACTATATTATATTATACTATATTATATTATATTATATTTATAACAGCCCACTCTAGTGGCTTCTACAGTTTAGAGCAGGGATGTCAAACATAAGGCTTATGGGATGAATTTGCAAACTGCAAAACTTACACTGAAGATATTAACAGTGAAGGGTGTTGAACTCATTTTAGTTCAGGTTCCACATACAGACCAATAGAATCTCAAGTAAAATAACAGCATAATAATCCATAAATAATGACTCTACATTTTCTTCTTCATCTAATGTGTAAAAATGATATTACATTATGCCTATAACTAATGGCAACTCCATTTTTTTCTCCTTATTTTAGTGCAAAAAATAACATTAAATTATAAACAAACTATTCTTTAACAATAAAATGTGAATAACCTGAACAAATATGAACAAGCTGAAATGTCTGAAGAAAATTAAGTGCAGTTTTAACAATATTCTGCCTATTCCTAAATGTTTTGTGCCTTTGTAGATCTGATCTATAATGCACATGTATAAATGATAAGTTAAGGCATAATAGTATTAAAACTGCTCTTATTTTTCTTAAGACATTTCTTTTTATTTCAGGTTATTCACACTTTTTTGTCTGGATAATTTGTAAATGGAAATATTTTCAGAAAGGGTTTTAGTTGTCATTATTTATAGGCTATTATGTTATTATTTTACTGGTCTGACCCACTTGAGATCAAATTGAGTATTTTCACTTGTGAACCCGTTTGCATTATTTTGGAGTTTCATTAGACTGATCATTGGTGTTTCCTATTGGACTTAAAACCAATAACCTGATGAACAAAAACTGAGCAGATCATGCTGAAGCTGTTACATGTTGATCATTTTGTAACTCCAGACACTGCGTGTGTACGCAATCATGTTTCTCCATGTGTTTATGTCTTTTTTTTTTTTTACTTCCTCTGTATATTGTTAGACTTTTCACTTTCATTTTGTTGTTGACTGTGTGTTAACCTGCTGATGACAATAAATGAAATCTGAACACAAATTAGTTTTTACAGAAGTCGCTGAAACACAGCAAAGACAGACATTCAATTATGTCTATGACCTTTAATGACTACAAATTAATACCACGACTCGTGAATTTCAACTCAACTGTCCCAAGATACCGGATATTTTCTAAAGTAAAACAACTGTAAAATAATACTTTAATGGATCAAATATGCGGAAGTAACTGAGTTAGGCTGTGAAATAAGTGGCACTTGAATTGTTTCTTTTTGCTTCATTAAATAAAATAGAGGAAATAAAAACGTGTGGTCATAAAATTAGTTATTTAATGGGTACCTGGAATTTTAAATGATAAAAAACATTCATAGTATGGAAACTCACAACCATTCATGAACTCTCCTGATTTTCTTCCAGTGTTGCATTAGAGGAGATAGAGGAAAATATGATTGTCATTCAACAGGTAAGCAAGTGAAAAGAGAAATATGGATTTGGGGTGACCAAAAATGAGCTAAACAGGAAATATCTGGTATACTAGAAGAACAAATAATCTATTGCAAAGAAATAAATGACTATAAATGACTTTTGGCTTTTGGTTGGTTTTGAGCTGGAGAATGAATTCAGTTTAGAAAGAAACATTCGAAATCCAGGCTGTCAAACTTGAAATGAACACTTGGATTATATTTTTTGTCTGTATTTTTTTCTCGCACACAGAGCAAGGAAACCAGATGTGATCATTTGAGACATGCTTGTTCTAATTCTGGGTCTGAACATTCAGGACGCATGTTAATACAAGGTCTGAACAGACAAAGGTCAGTAAATAAAAGGTGATGTGTGAAATGTAGGCGGTATAATTAATGTTTTCATTCAGTTTTCATATATTTTAAATCTGTCATTAACTCTAAAAACACTAATACTGATATTATAATGACAAAAAATAATAATGATTAGTGTTTGTCAGGATTGTCACATAATTGGCTGTATGTGTTTTAGTTGTTCCGTAGCTCTGTACACTTTTTTAATGTAAGTCTGATATTAATTATGACAGACAGTCGCTGCTGCTCAACAGTTCTCACCACGTATGTTACAGAACCTATTCCACACTGTACCGGCCATTGGACAACTACTCACAGAACCAGCACAAACTCTTTTGACATTTGACCTTTCCTTTTATCCCTGTTACATTGCCTTTCCTTCCATCGTGACCTGCATATCTTCCCTGTATTTAAAGAGACCCTCTCTGTCTGTGCAAAGTGTCTTGCGCTAACACACTTTTTCTTCTCTTACTCCCACAACATCACACACACACACACACACACACACACACACACACACACACACACACACACATTCTCCTCAGACTGCACACCCCCTCCTCGCTTTCTCAAAACACTGCCTTCTTTCTGTATCTGTATCACACACACACACGTACACACATAAATCTGTGTCTTTGTCAATATTCCTTTAATCTCTTTGGCCTTCTTTTGGTATTCAAACACTGTGACCCTGTTGCTTAAAAGCAATTCCTTCTCAACTCCTCCACTATCTGTGCCTTCATTTTGCTTTTGGTGCTGTCAGCTCTATCTTTTACTCCCCTCTGCTCTTCCACTGGGGCTTTTTCCTTTGCTCGTGCCCTTGCTTTCTAGCCCTTGACCTGTTGTCCTTCCTGGTTTGTGTGTATTTCAGAAAAAAGGCCTTGGGGCATGTCTGTGAGTGTGATCCAACGAAGAACAGATCTATAGATACAACTCATCCCAACTTTTTCTGCATCTCACTGTGTACATAACAATAATACGTCATCAGACCCCTATGTTTTGACAGTGATGAGGTTCTGGTCACTCTTAAACGTTTAATCACCCACACACGAGCGTTCATATGCAGACACACACACGCCATGCACTTTTGGGCTGTGATCTACTCACAATGATTATCATAGCAGGGCAGGCATGCACACGTGTCCCTGGGGAATCTGAGCAAGTTGCTCGTAAACACACTTGTTTCAGGGAGTGGCGTGTGTGTATAACTAAGCCCTTGTTCGTCACTGGGCGTCCCTGAGCGCCTCTCTCCTGGGTCGTTATGGTCGTTCCGGAATTCTGCCGTCCCGTGAGCCCTCCCACACCCTATAATTAGTGTCACCCAGGCAACCAGAGAAAGAATGCTTAGTATTCTTGTCGTCGTGGTAACTGCGTAAGTGCAGGGGCTGGAGGTGTTGGTTGTAGGTGTTGGTTAATGACATGTTAATGTGTGAGTGTGTGTGCGTGTCTGTGTGTGTGTGTGACAAACCTTTATACTGTACAGAGTTAAACAAGCAATAAATGAAGCCTGAACACTGCCCAGACTGTGTGCACATGTTCAGAGGGAATGGTTCCAGACCAACACAGACACACAAATGCAAAAGTCTATAACCTCAGCCAGGGAACCACTACAACCAATACCAGGCAGGCCCTTGGGTAATAATTCATTATCAGACCCCCACAGACCCTCCCTTTGTTATGGTTTTATGGGCTGCCCTGCCAACTCCAGGTTTCCATTAGTGCACAATACACAACTGCACTATACTTTGCATCAAGATCCAGGGGGAAAAAACATGGCTTTAGGACTATCTAGATCCAGGTTTACTAGCAATTTAATTCAATAATCTCAGCATATTAAAACCTGCATTCTCAACCTGAGTGCCACCAGCAAAGTAGTAGCAAAGTCTTAAAAAGCAGATTTGAAAAAGTTATCTTCAAATGCATAGTTACCCATATGATATTGTCTAAAAACTAAATAAGTATGAATACTAATTACACATTTTAGCAAAGGACTATAATGTAGTGAAGTTTTTCTTTTTCTTTTTTTTTTTAAATGCAGCATCAGATCTCTGATGGGGGATTCTCAAACCCTGGGTCCACAGACCTTCAACTTGACATTGTAACTGATGGGTATCCACCATGGATGTATTAGTCTCTAGTTCTCTCTGCTGTCTGTTTACGGTTACTGCACCGTTTCTGGGAAAGCCTTGGTGACCAGTGAGTGAACAAAATGTTCCCAGAACTTGGTGTTCATGCCATTGAAGCTTCATCTTCTTTGACACAAGAGTGTGTAGCAATGTTAAGGCCACATTAATAATAAGGGCGTATTTGACCACTTGAGCACATCTACATAAGATTGTGGAATATTTATTTAATTAAATTATTAAATTCCTAGTTATATTTATTTCTGAAATAACGACTTTTTAATGACCAATTTTTGTGCAATATAGTAAAATTGTGTCAACAAACTAAATGAAATCTTTTAAACTGCCGGTCAGATTTGTTTACTGGCGGATGGATATGTTCCAGAAGCCGTGGGTTGTGAAAAGTCTGGACTTTCCCGTAACATACGTCACTGAAACCGTTGCTTCCTTCCGGTACTTTAGGTGATGTCGGAAACAAGGAAATTATCCTCAAAGTCTACCATAAATGTGTGCAGTACAGTGTTCAGCAATAGACAGTACTTGTGAAATCGTTAGGGCCTTGGGGTTAGTAGAACTGAAATTCCGCATAAAAATTGCGAGTATTTGTGATTGTTGACGGAAAGCCAGTCTCTTCCTTAATACATAGTTTCTGTGGTTTGCACTTTGCCTATATTTGACAAAAAAGTATATTTTAATATGACATTATCATTTTTTTTGACAAACCAACATGAGTGGATGTTGATGCTTGTCCTCTGACTCAGTCATGGAAGTCTGAGAAACTGTACATAATGGAGCCTCTTGAAGGAAACGTGAAGTCATATACTATTATTCATAGTAAGAAGTGGAGACATTAATCACTGTAGGACCGACTCTAACATTTCACTGAAAAACGTGTTCAGAATTTAGTTGAGTGTTTGGCTAAATGGGAAGTGTAGAATAATCTACTGACAACCATATAGTAAGTAGACTATGAAATTCTGTCTATTATTGTGTACTATTTACCGCCGCGGATGTGCACTTTTAGCCGGCGAATGACGTCACGTACTTTGTCAGTGACACTTCAGCTGCCGTCGCACCGTCGAGGCAGAGTCATCCGTAATTGAAACCGCTGTTGTCCCGGTGAAGATGGCCGCAGGTCCTCTTTCTGTATCTTCCAACGCATCAACAAACAACGATGGCATCCTCATCGGTGATAAAGTTTACTCGGAAGTGTACCTTACAATCGACAACTCCCTTATTCCGGAAGAAAGGCTGTCTCCGACACCGTCGATGCTCGATGGCCTCGACCTGAGCACGGAGACCGACCTTCGCATCCTGGGATGTGAACTCCTTCAATCGGCGGGAATTCTTCTCAGGTTACCCCAGGTAAATCTTGATATTTAGTATGTATTCGCCGGTGTCTAGACTTTCTGGTGTTGAAATGTGTGAAACAAGCAACAGTTGGCAGTGGCTTCTTATCGTCAAAGCGATGAGGCCTAGTTAGCTACTAGCAATCAGCTAACATTAGCTTTTTGACGCTGGCGTGGTAGAGGTAAAATGGCGCCGGTCTATTGTGCAAGGTTATGACAGTTTTAATAAGAAAATACCCTAACATCGCGATGTTGACTTTTCTGACAGGTCGCAATGGCAACAGGGCAAGTGCTTTTTCATCGGTTTTTCTACTCCAAATCCTTCGTGAAACACAGTTTTGAGGTAAGTCGCTGAAATAATCTGGCTCATTGTGGGGCCGCTGGCTGCTCCGTGATGTTAGCTTAGCATAACGTTATGGGTACGTTCACGGCAGCCATATTGTCGATACGTTGTACAATAGAGCAGTGATGCAAAGAATTGTCGCATTGAAGATGTAGGAAAATAGTCATGTTGAGAGAGCCCACGTGACTGTAGCAACAGAATTACTTTTCTCAGCTCATTGATGTGAAGTTGTGGATGACGCAGCCTGGCCATTATACAATGTGTCATTTACTAACTCGACTTATACTGTCTCTGGTAGACTGTTACATAACATACACTGGAAAAGCACGAGGTGCACAAACTGAGGCGTGATGGCTTTCAAAGGTTTCATCCTTTTTAATCATATTGAAATAAGTATTACTATTCTTTGTTCATCAATCAAAATACGATTTAAAGGGCAGCTAACGGATTATTCACATGTAGGCTATTAAAATGCAATTCAGATTAAATTGAGTTAGACTTCACTGGTAAAAGTATGTCTGGGGGATCTCAAACTGTAAGGCACAAGCTTTTCCTGCCAACTTTTGCTCTGGTTTTCTTCTTTGCAGATTGTTGCAATGGCTTGTATTAACTTGGCCTCCAAGATTGAAGAAGCACCGCGCCGAATACGAGATGTCATCAATGTTTTTCACCATTTGAGACAGCTCAGAGGAAAAAAGTAAGTATTAATTATGAAACTACATAAAAGTTTTCAAATAATGTATTTATTGTTGACAGTGCATTATTTGTTTTTCTGTTTGATCCAGTTTTGAATGATTGTTTTTGCTGTGAAAGTGCTCTTCTGTTCACCCATGTACCCTAAACCATTTTAAAACTTTTCAGTTTCCGCTTCACTGGTAGTTTCAGAAGTGTAAATGTTTACACATAACATCTAAATTTGAAACTACATTTACATTGGTATCCCAACAAACATGTCACTCAAACATTTGAAGTCCATTTTGGGCTTTCCAAGACAGGCACAACTACTTCATCTGTGCGTGCCTTTGTCTTGATAGAATTCTGTTCATGTTTATAGTCCAGATGTTGGCATTAACTTGGGTTCTTTTTTCCCTTGCAACCAACTAACAGCGACCAGCTACATTTACCAAAGCCTGGGTGATGTGGAATGGTACGTAAGATGAAGCAGTCGGCATGACAACCATGATGTGAGGGGGGTCTCCCTCCTCCCCCAGGCCCAACCCACCCCCTTCCTGTGGGAGACGCCCGTGGTCTGAGCCACCGCGGGGCACTGGGATCGGGGATGACAGGTTGGCCGAAGGTCCTAGGCCTCCGGGGCACCTTGAGGACTCCTGTGGTTCAGTCATAAGCTTTGGGTATCTGTCCAGCAGTCTGCGGACCTTTTGGGTAATGTAGTCTTTCATCTGGCTGCTCCTCACCATGCATTTTGTTTGTATTTAAAGAGCAGAGTCCCATTCACAAACTTATCCATGGCTTTTACAGAAATGTCACTTTGTTTGATGAGTGTAGAATAAGAAGCTGACGTCATGGTGGGATGTTTGCTGTGAGTTTAATGCATGCTCCATAGCTGTGATTGTTTTGGTTTTGTGAATCGGTTGTTTAGGAAAGATTCAATCAGTGTAGTAATTGTTTTGCTCTCGTGGTGAGTAAAAAATTTTTTTGTTGTTGTTAGCAGAAAGTTAAATATTTGGTAATAGAATTTGTGTATCCTGAAACTGTTTTTCATGCATACAGTTGCAGGATGACGGTGATCTTTTTATAAGTTCAGTGTTAGTTCTCTAAAATCTGAAAGGCAGCATTCAGTGTTTGTAGAATGACTGAAGTTGAGCTTTCTTCCACTACTGTGTAAGCTTAAAAACGTGTATTGGTGTTTTAAAAACATGTTTTCCTTTCAAATCTCGTAAGTGAAATTGTAGTAAAGTGTTCTGACATTCAGATGTTAAATTTATAATCTACTGTTTGTAGAAATTTTTGCATTTCAGTAATCCTTGGGTGTGTTTAAATGTAGATTGTGCTATATACATGTAACTCAGGTGCTGTAAATGCAGTGCGATGTTGGTTCCAGTAAAGAAAGCTGGCCTAATTTGTCAGGTGTATTTTGTTGCTGTTACTGTTTTGATGGATTGATTTTAGTGCACTTGATATGTTTTTTCTAATTTACACATTTGTTTTGGTGATTGTGGTCTCTGGCGGTGTACTGTAGCAGCTTAGAGTTTTATTTGATTATGGTGCCAGTATGGAAGTAGATGTATTTGTGTTAAATAATGATGCAGCTTGTAACTTTAATATTTCTGTTAGTCCTGCGATAAACTGGCTAATGATAAACTGATAAATGTCTGGGGTGTACCCCACTTTGGCCCATAGGTAGCTGAGATGGGCTCCAGCACCCTGTGAGTCTCAAGGATAAAGTGGTTCAGAAAATGAATGAATGAATACATTTCTGTAACTAGCTGTGCCACATGGTGAAGGAGGTAAAGATCTATCTTTAGTTTAAGTTTGCACTGCAACCACAGGAGTCCACAACCCCAACAAACTGTCAGGCATGCAAATAGATAAGTCTCATGCTTTGAGTTGGTTGAAAGGGGAAACATATACAAGATTACCAGAATCAGAAGGGCACTTTCTTTTTATTTCATTTCGAAAGGGGGGAAATATTATTTTATTTCGATTCCTTTACAAACCAGGACTCCAACATCATTGATACTTGATCAGAACTACATAAATACCAAAAACCTTGTCATCAAAGCGGAACGGCGGGTCCTGAAGGAGCTGGGTTTCTGTGTACATGTCAAGCATCCACACAAGGTAAGTCTCATTGTCCGCTATTTACTGTTTAAACTGCATTAGTTTAGAAAACTATTGTTTTGCTCTTGGAGCAGCAATAACAGCAGATGTGGTTTTTGTGTAGCTACAAAACCTGGTTGAATAGGAAGCAAATTAAGTCAATTCTTGTAATTTCACAGAACAGACTTAAAATTGATTTGTGGTTATTCCTGTGTAACAATAAGTCATTTTACTGTTGCAGGTTATCGTCTTGTACCTCCAAGTCCTGGACTGTGAAAAGAACCAAACACTGGTCCAGACCGCCTGGTAAGTTTCTGTTTGTTCTCAACTGACAACCCCCCCACAGCAGCAACCTGTGTCATGTCTGCAAGAAGTGCCACCAGACCTGGGCTAAAGATGAAGTTGAACGGGTTTCAAATGGTTGAATGAGTTACTTGAAGAGCACTTGATTTTATCTGCCAGGGACTTGGAACAGACAAAAATGTGGACAACACCTGTCAGATAAGTAATATGCTCAAGTGCCCATCAGGTTTAAGTACATATTTGAAAGGCATTCAACCAGCATTTTGCCCAGGTCTGACTGCGACATTCCCTCACTTCATCTTAACCCTTCCATCTCCTTTTTTTTTTTTTTTTCTGATGGAGCAATTTGTTTTATTGAAAACCTGTTACATGTCTCACACTCTTGTCTGCCCTTACATGGCTTGACTTGTTATAAAGTCTTTTTGTTTACACAATTTAGAGAACTTGGTTTAACTTTGTCCTTTCTTTCTACTCTTTGATTAAAGGGTAGTCCATGCTGGTAAGTCACATAAAGAACCTCTGAACTCTGCCTCCTCCAACCACATGACCTCAGGAAGCTCCCCCCTTTGGCTGGCTGCCCCTCTCCAGACAGCCAATCCCAATGCCGAGATTCACTGAAGGGGGCGGGCGGGCCTTTCCCAACAGCCAACATCGTCTTGTTTTCTCTTGGGTGTCCAAAAGGATTTGTATTTTTTGGTCTTGCTACCAAGGTTTTAAATGTAATGCCTAATTTTGCCAAGTAGCTACCGATAAACATATATTCTAACTTTTTTTTTTCTTTTTTCTTTTTTTTTTTTTTTTTTTTTTAGTTAACGTGAATCTAGCATTGAAGTAAACTTAGCCAGGATATAATTTTGACGAGTTTACCTGCCTAATTTTTAATATACAGTGGAATACTGTGTCCTGTCCCCAACTGACGTGGTGTCCAGACATGTCTGTTTTACAGGCTGATCCGGTTCTCAGGTTTTGCCTCCAAGGACCTGTCTCGCCCACGCAGCAGTCAGAATTCAACGACCACATGTTATCTTTCATAATACTAGCGTAGTATATTGACACTGACCTGCCAAAGTGCAGGTCCGGTCATTTGTTAAAGGCAGGTTAGACTGAAAGTAATTCCCGTCAAGTAGATTTACAACACTTGTTTGCGCCCAAACCTCTGCTGGAGCAGTAAAATGATGTTTGCCAGATGAAAATGAATGAACACTGCGTATGCATGGAGAAATATTGCCACTATGGGAAGGAGTTTCATTGCTATTGAGTATTGCTTTGATGTCCCACCTTAAGCAGTCACCATGGGTAGGATCAGTGTGGTGTTTGGGGGGTTCAATCATCATGTTTCTGTTATTGCACATTTTGTCCTTGTGACTCCAGTGTCTCTAATGGACAGTGTCTCTAAGGACATAGATGCGCACGTCACCCTTGCACTTGCCTGATTAGCAAGCCATTTTGTCTCTGCTAATGCTCTCCCAGTGGCTAATCTCATTTACACATCCTTTTGCAGTAGTTTCACTTAGCCATAGCAAGGCAGGAGGTTTCTGTCTGATGTCTTTCTAACATGCCAAAACAATGTTCTGCTTGAACAGAAGGCAGTGTTATGGATGTAAAGCATTTATTTTTAACTGTACAATTAAATTTTTCAGTTCATGTAAAGGTTGGAGACCTACAAACTCAAACATGTAAAATATAGCAACAATTAATGTTGGTATGTTAGACCAGTGTTTGCATTATTGTATAACATCAATGTGCAACCAACTTGGAAAACATTTTCTAGTGCAAGCGATCATGCATGCCACCACACGTTGCCTCTCTCCGTCCCTTCAGATCCCCCAGTGGCCACTGCATCATAGCTGAATGTTGTAAATCTGTGTGCATGCATGCTCCCCCCCCTTACAAGGCACGTGTCATTGTCTTGGTCATTACTGGTATTAATTTGCTACTTTAAGGCCATAGTGTGCTTAAAAAGTCTTGGCAGGTCTTCAGGACTGTCAAGTCATTTGTGTCTACATGCTTTACTTGTCAAATATGACACTTCCATGGATACCCCAGAGAGAAATGGACAAAGTTAAACCTACTAGCTTTAAGTACACATGTAGAATTCCAAGATTATCAGTTTAAGGGAAAAATCTAATCATTGACTAAGGGTAAGGCTAGTATTTTTGTTAATTTTTAGTGTTAATGACAAAATGCTCTAAACACTAGCTTCTGTTTAAGGATGATTTCTAAGTAGTATTAGATGGAAAATGTCCTCTTGACAGTTGATTGTCTCTCAGTAATAACTTGTTCTAAGATGACAATAGGTGTGTGTGCCTGAGTGACATTAGACCTTGTGTAGAGAAGATGCTATGTTTTGTTTCTATGTGTGTGTTTTTTTAATTGTAGGAACTACATGAATGACAGCCTGAGGACAAACGTTTTTGTACGGTTCCAAGCGGAGACGATTGCCTGTGCCTGCATATACCTCGCTGCCCGGGCACTGCAGGTAAGAAAAGAGGACCTGACATCATATTCATGAACTTTCAGCACGCAAAACCTTATGACATCCAAAGATTTATAACACACTTAATTTGAAACCTGTATTTTCCTTCAGATACCGCTGCCCTCCAGACCTCACTGGTACCTGCTGTTTGGAGTCAGTGAAGATGAAATCAAGGAGATCTGCATCACCACACTGAGACTCTACTCCAGGAAGAAGGTAACGCACACACACAGTTGCAGACTAAGTCACATAAGCTTCCTTTGTACAACTGAATTAACTTTTATTGAGATCTTAAGTGTTGATCTAGGTGTTGCCTCAGATCCTCCGGGCATTTTTGTTTAAGTTCTTGCTCATACACACCATCTCACAGTTTGGATGCAAGAGGAAGTAATAAGTTGAATTTCTCCACAGCCCAACTATGAGCAGTTGGAAAAGGAAGTGGAGAGGAGGAAGGTGTTCTTGGCCGAGGCGAAGTTGAAGGCTAAAGGCCTAAATCCAGATGGAACTCCTGCTCTGTCAACACTCGGCGGCTTTTCCCCTGCTTCTAAGCCTTCATCTCCAAATATTGTCAAGGTGGAAGAGAAATCGCCCAACCCCCAGACCCTTAAACTGGTTAAAAAGGAGCCCGACAGTCGCACACAGGTCAAGAGTCCACACAATGGGTAAGGATATGAACAAACATCTTGCACATAAAAGTAAGTGTTGATTAGGAAAAGTTCAATTATTTGGCTACTAATATTGCATCAAGGTAAAACAAGTACATCACACTTAAATCCTATAGTTAGAGGTCAAGAAAAAAGTCCTCCATAAACTGTTTCTCTCATACAGAACATGTCTTAAGATGGATTTCTTCTGGATATTCCATAGTCTTGATTTACACAGAGAGCACTTTGAATGAATGTGATGTAAAACAAACCAATAGCATGTTAATGGCCACCATTTTAATATCAACCTATTTTCTAATATCAGTCAATCTCGTATTAATTCCATTTTCTGGGACAGAGTCAAACTAGGAATGTGTGATGGGAGCAAAGTAATGTTCTTTTGCATCCAACGCATGTCTCTGTATATATTTTTACAATTGTTTGTATTTACAGATTGAGGAAAGAGGTCAAGATTGGAAGAAACAGTAGGAGTGGAAGTCGATCTCGCTCAAGAACACGATCTAGATCTAGATCCCGGTCTCCTCGCAGACAGTAAGAGCACTAAAATGTTGGACTTGCACAACACAGTTTGGATGTGTTCATTGTCTAATGCCGACTTCCGTTTCCACAGTTACAACAGCAGACGCAGTCGCTCAGGGACCTACAGTTCTCGTTCCCGTTCTCGCTCTCACAGTCGCAGTCCATCACCACGGCGACATCAGCCTTCCCCTCTCCTTCCCCATCTCAAGTCCAAGAGCAGTCACCATGGCAATAGCGACTCCAAGGCCAGCGGTCGGCACAGCAACAGCGGAGGCGGAGGATCAAGCCACAAGAGGAAACGGTCTCGGTCTCGAACACGGTCCCGCACTCCGATCAAAATGGACCGCGACCGGGAACGAGAGAGGGAGCGGGAGAGGGACAGAGACCGCGGCTCCTTCGACCTGTCCTCAAAGAAACACAAACATGACCGAGGCGGCGGTCACCGAGGCGACAGGAGGGACAGGGAGAGGTCTCGATCCTATGAAAGGGACAGAGACAGGGAGCGCAGCCACAAGAGCAAACACCACAGCAGTGGCGGCCACTCAGGACACAGTCGCCACAGGCGCTGAGTCACACCAGTAGACGAGCTCTGGGGCTGATGGTCATCAGGCATTAACAGGAGGCGCACAGAATCACATCTGGTACCTTCACTGTGGGGAAAAATACACATCACTGTCAGCAAATACCAACACAGCCTGTAACCCGCCGCTTGTCAGGTGACATCTGTGGGTGAAGAATTGATCTGATTAAATCTGGCACAATAGCGTGTCAACGCCAACTTCAGCCATGTTTCATTAAAACACCAGTAATACAGTTCCTCACATGTATCAGTCACTCTTGAAACTGCCTCTGATCTCCAATGTTGTTGTTTCTAGACATAAAATGTTTGAAATAAACATTTGTCCCTTAAAAGGCTTTTGACAAACCCTGACAGTTATGGCACCTTTATTTATAAAAAATGAATTTGTCAGTGATAGAAGTGAGTGGAGTGTTTCGGGGTCAGTTGGCAGTGGTCAGGGGTGAGGTGGTCTGTGCAGTAACTGACCTGCAGTCCTTTTCCACACTGTGGGTCAGATGGGATCAGCGGTGTGGGAAAGCAGGTTTAACTCCTACAAAACTGAAACATCAGCTCCAGACTGGTCAATATCTCCTCAACCCTTTTTTCCTCTTTTCCATCATACCATCTTTTCCAAATCCAGACTACCCCTCTAGCCCACCCTTATACTCCTGGTTTTACATATAAAGTAATGGACTTGGAGGAGAAAAAGAAACTTATTTACAGTGTAAAGACGGATCGATATCCACTGACAATGTGAACGCTTTGATTTATAAAAGCAAACTGTTCAGTGGAAAGGTTGAATGGATAAATGTAAAAATAAAAACGGACATTCAGGAAAGATCTATGTTTGCACATTAAGGGATTGTTGGGCGAGTGGTTTATCATCTTTTTGTTTTGGACAGTGTATGTAACTAAAGCTGTGTTTTGTACAGTTTCAAGAAAACAAGCTGACTAGACTTTTTTTTTACAGCAGGGGATGCAGACTTGATTGAAAAAAATATTTTAGGGTTGTCAATTTATTACACTGGTTTTTAGTCTGCACGTGTTCATGTCCAATTTTTATTGAGTAATAAAGGAGTTATGCCACTGAACTGTGTTTTGCAGTTGTTGACCTGTGATTATGATGTAAATGAATAATAGCTTTTATAAGGGTGTGTTACTGTCACATGAATTTCACCACAATATACTGAGTATTAACAGAGCTAATGCATTAATAAGGCCTTACGTATGAAAAATTATCCCAAATACCCAGATAAAGAAGGTAGTGTCACATCTGAGGCATTTCATAATTTTATTCTGGAAATAGTGTTAGGATGAGAATTTATAAGGCAGGAGAGTATTGAATGTTCA
>JAPTGW010000006.1:16001563-16014100 GCA_029814545.1 Apogonichthyoides opercularis
ATTTAATTTGTAATATGAACGCCCACACAAAAAAATCGGATTTCACAAAAAAATCCGAATTGTGCATTAAGACCTGCTGTCTGAGCATAGCCAAAGTCACCCTTGTAGAAGAAATGCTCTCATTTCAGCTTCAACTCCATTCTTTTCATTTAGAGTTGTGTCCAGTAGTGAAAATAACAACAGCAGTTCTAGCAATTATCAGTGTCACTTTCTTTGACTCTAAAAGTTGTTTCTTAGTGGTTCTCATCCCATCTGGTCTGTTTCTGATGCTTTAGTCAAAGGCCCAGTGGTGTTAGTTTTCCTCACCATCGAAGACCAGCAGAGTGACTCATTACTCCCTCTAGTGGTCACATAAATTTACCGGCCTGTCAGTGTTAATAGATTCAATCCATGTCTACTATCTAATAAGACATTGGCATCTTTTGCAGAACTTCATAGCTCTATATTATACACACTCTAGTGATAATATTAGGTCATATGTGTAAAATAATATACAAAAAATAATACACAAAGTAGAAATTGCACATAGAGTCCTTTTTAACAAAACCACCCAGCTCGTAAACTTGCTGCTTTACATCTTTTGTGAGTTGCGGATCTGACATTTTCACATATCACAAATCATTTCATTTTTCACACAGACAGTGAAGATGAAATGTCCAGTGACAGCCTGGGTCTGGTACCACATGAGGAAGCCTATCTGGATGAAGCTGCAAAAATACACCAAGTTTTAGAGAAAGGAACATCCAAAGAAGGCAAGAGAGGGAAGACTGCCACCCCTCATTTAGAAGATTTCTTTGTTCGTGCAGGTGAAGAAAGAGAACACGATTTGCAGACTGATGAGCCAGAACAGCTGTCAGAAACATCCATGGTAACATGTTTACACACTTCCACATGCTTTTCAATACCTGCAGGGACGGTTTTGGGCTTGAAAATTTCACTGATAAAACTATTTCCTGGGAAGCAGGTGCCATTTGTTAGTCAAAAAGATATTGTGCACTCCTTCCAGTCCGTAAATTTTATAGACTGCACCCGTACATGGCTCCCAGTAATCTTTGCTCACCACTTTTACAGAAAATGAAATAATAGGACAAAAAAGTGTGCATGAAATAAAATGTTCTCAAGCGTAAAATTTAAAGATATCCACTTGTATACATTTCTATGAAGATCTGACGATGTTTTTTCCTCATCAGAGCAGATTCTATGCTCATTCAGGAGCACATCTGTAAAAAAATGACTGCATTTTCTTCAATTGTGCATTTATATAGATTTGCACTTTATTTTGAGGATATATAACTTTATATATAACTTGTTTTTTTTACCTTTTAAAATAACTAAACACCATACTATCATTAGAAGGTGATGAGTACCTTTTCATATACTTCAGAAAGAACTGTTCTCTCTGAGCCTCATAGTAGTTCAGAGGAAATACTACTGACAGTTAAAACCTTAAACTCCACATCTACCTACGCTTTTACTTTGGTTTTGAAACCCTGTATAAGAAAATATTTGAGCAGTATGAAAAATTACATTTAAAAAATTGACTTGATAAGGCTAATTATGACTTGAAATAATTAAAAAATTGTTAATTTTATCGAACATTATGATGAACAGATGATGTGAACAGTTGACTGTATTCATGATTTGGTTCAAAAGCAGTACCTAGGACAGGCAAGAACTAGTACTTTAGGAGCAAATACGGGCTGAGGATCACCGGTTTGTCAACAGAAAAGATAAGAAGGGATTTGGATATTTCACTGTTTCATATTTCCTATTTTTTTTAGCTCGCTCTACCCCTATGGTGCAACACAGAATTGAAAGACTAAAAAAAAAACCATAAGGCATAAAAGGCTAGGATGCAAACCCAAGCCAGTGATCACTGATCTATCAATTGATACCATATCAAGAACCATCTTTCATCTATCGCAGATAGAACCACACAGGGTCAGGATTACTGTGGTAAACCTCTGTCAGGTTCTATCATATGTACTGTACTTTACAGAACCAAAAGGACATCTTGTATTAACTGTGTCCTCAGGCTTCGTTGACTTCTCTGGGCTTAGAGGCATCTGGTATGGACCATCACTCACTGGATACATGATTTGTGGTCAGCCAGTCAATACTCCAAGTTTGTTTTTTGTTTTTTTTTAAAGGTGACAGCTTTATCAGGGATGACCATGCATATTTTTTAAAGACCGTGCACCATTTTTACATATTACAAAGACGTGGCAAAGGAAGAACAGGGAGCAGGCACTGGCACATCACAAAATGTGTTCAGTATCTAATTGTCTATCAAGTTTTTTTGGGGAAAAAATGGCAATGTGGCAAAAATGAATGCACATCTACAAATAAAATGAAGAGTCAAAGTAAATTTTAATATCACAGCTTTTTTTTTCCAAATTGCATTATCATATTGTTCCACCTTTTTCTTATCTGCGGCTGTACACAGGATGGGAATACCGCAGGCATCCATCAGCCATGGTCTTTGTTCTTTATATAGCATCTCCACTAAATGTTACCTTACTAACATCAATTCTTCGATGGCTTCTGGACACACACATATAACTCTCGAGATCCAGAACACCACTGACATCTTAAAAGAACAATGGATCTTTTTTGGACACAGCAGGTGTCAAAAGAGTCAAAGCAGGCGGAACACTGCTTCCGAGAAGGTGTGTTTGAAGACAACAGCTGAGGAATTAAGGTTGTTTTTTTTTTTTTACTTTTTCTAGCTACTACTGGAACTATTAGATATGACAAGCAGTCCCTCTGCTTCAGAATTATTGAAGTTCAGAATCAGAGGCTTTATTATACTTTACAAGAGCAGTAGAAATTCATCTTTGATATGGCTCTCAAACGTACAACGAATAGATACACATGTTTAAAAAAAAAGAAGAAAACAAAGTTAAAAGCATAGAGCATAAGGATGGATTAATTGTATTACTGGGTGAATTAAGACATCTGACCTTAAAGGGACTTATGAAGACTTGTGAATGATGATGGCAGTTGACATGAGTGATTTTTTTCACTATGTTTGCCCTTGCTTGAGGGGCTCTATAACGACGGCCTGAAGGGAGGAGTTGAAATGAGTTGTGAAGTGGGTGTGAGGGGTCATGTATGATGGTGTTGACTTTCCATATGATTGCTTGAATATGAAGGTCTGAAAGGGAGGACTCTGTGGGGCCTTTTATATTGCTTGCATGCTTGATGACCTGTGACACTTTAGCTTTGTCTTCAACAGAGGGAAAAGTGTACCAGAGTGAGTGAGGACTGACTGGACTCAACCCTTCAGTCGAATGACCTTTACTGGGAATTGGTCTGGTGTTTACTTTTGCTAATCTGAAAAAACTATCGCTTAACTCACTCAGTTTACAGAAAAAATGGTATTTGTTATTCTGACGTGTAGAAACAATTCAATATAAGAGCAGGTCAGGAAGCAGATGTGGATTAATATCAATTTAAAGAAAACTTTAAGAACACATTGGTGAATGAGGCGTCAAATGTTACTTTGGTCATAAAACAGCACGTTTCCTTGATTTCAGTGGCAGTTGTTTTTAATGAGTTAAAGTGATTAAAAATAAAAGTAGTGCAAAATTCAGAACCATTTTGGACTTGTTAAAAAAGAAAATTACAGGCCAGTGTCTCTGAAGTATTTTAATGATGGGTAGTAAAAGGAATAAATGTACACTGTGTAAAATTGTTGAAAGAAACACCTCGTTACATTGCATATAATCACTTCTAAAAATGAGAAGACTTCAAAACCGCTAGTTTCTTATTGTAGCTGACCTGATCTACTAGATAACATTTGTATCACACTAATTACTTTACATCAGTCATCTATAGTGCTGAGACACCTAAGGGCACGGTGTTATAGGTGCACAGCATTGAGGGAAGAAAAGACAGCGGATTAAAAAGACACTGCTTGAATGGTCCCAAATGACCTATCAGCCATTTAATGGTATGAATCCTTTATGCTGTGACAGAAGAATGAAAAAATAAGGGAGGCCTTGCACTTCATTAAAAAGCTTTAACAAAATGAGGTTCAAGATTGTGTAGGTAGCAGCTGTGATTATCAAGTGATTTTTCCAGACCTCTTCCTCTTTTGCCATTTCATTCCTCTTTATGCATTTCTTAGACTCTTTTGTTCTCCTTCCTCCCTCTTCTTTTCTCTGTCATTTTTTTATTCTTTCCCTCATTTATATTTTCACTTTAGTCTGCAGTTTATGCAACCATAACAGCTACATCTTTTTTATTATAAAGAACATCAATCTGCAAAGGCAACTTTATTTTTTCCTTCCCTAGTTTGATATGCTACTCTTTCCTATGCTCTTCCTCTTGCATTCTTGCTCCACCCTCACTCTAACCACTACTCTTCCTAGAAGCTCACTACTCTTCCTATTTTCCACCAACCAGGCTGCGGTGTCTTGCAGTGCTACGGCTAGCATGTTAATACAACAGATCTAATCTTAACTAAACAGAGCTTCCTCATTTTACCCCCATCTTGCAGGAGGACACTTGCTCTGGAAGAGCAGCTAACCCACAACGACATTGTGAAATGCTTTCACCAGCTCCAGGGGTTAATTAAAAATCAATTCATCAAGTGGAAACAAAGGAAACAGGCAGACAGGGGAATAATCTCCAGTTAAAGATGCAGGCTTATTAATATGCATTTACACAGTTGGAAATGGGAAAATACAATTGTAACACCCTTACCTTTATTATTACAAGTTAAATTGATGTTGAATTTCAGATTGTCCTTTGAACTGATTCTGTTTGGATAGAAATGAAACTCAAACTCAAGACCTAATTGTTAATTCCTTTCACTCTCGTATTCTTATTTTACCACATCACCCTCCCTTTGTATTTTTCTTCCCATCTGTCTTTCTTTGTACATCACATTCATCTCAAAAAAGGTTTCTCCTTCACTTTTTCCATTCTCCTGCCCCTTTTGTAATACTTGCATTGCCCTTAATGACACGTATCCCCTTATTTCTCCCATATCTTCTTCTCCTACCCATCCTCTGTCTGTTTCACTGCCCTCCAGGTGATACCGGGGCTGTTCCGACATGTAGACCAGTTTTCGCCTCAGGATTTGGGCATCAATTCCATCCACAATTTGGAACACAATTCCATCCACAATTTGGAACACACACATACTGAGGCAATGCAGCAGTGCCAACCTTTGCTGCATACCTCAGACCCAACAGGTATGCTGAAGCGGAGAACTCTTCTGTCTATGTGTATTTGCGTGTACCGGTATATGCCTGAATTTCTATGCTTTTTTTTTTATTTTACTTAAACTGGCTCATGTTTTCCTATAAACTACATCAGAAAGTCCCACTGCTGTTTTTGTACTTCGAGATTAGATTGTGAAGATTACCTCTGTGTCCAACTTTTGCCTGGAGATACTTTCCAATTTGCAAGCGTTATTCATATCACAAAGGCCTCATAATAGGATTTAGAACAAATATGTAAAAACATAGAGCTTACAAGAGAGATGAAAATGAGTTTTAAACCCAGAGGAGCGCTGGCTGCTTGGTGGAAAACGAGAGATGGGGGACAACACTGATAATTTATTACTGGTGGGTCCAAGGGGAGCACTCCTGAGATGCCTTTTTTATTTGGTGTGTGTATATATCTTTGCCTTCACACATATCTAGACCGCAGTGATTCTTCATCCAAATATTTGAACTCATGGCGTATTAGTGCCTCCTTTTCCTCAAACTGAAGGTGAACACAGAAACACACGCACACATAGCCCTCCAAAGCCCCACCCCCTCGTGCATGTCCACATTTTTATCACAAAAGACACCCACACACAGCACAACACATCCTTTTCTTGTTTCTTTCCCAGCTGAACAGAGAAGATAATAGTGTCTCTGTCCTTCACATAAGTTTTCTTCGACTTCACTTATAAAGTGTTGAAAGGCGTCGCATGTCCTCAGTGCTGTGCCATCTTTCCTTTCTAACACCTTTGGAAACCTGTCAAGACGAGTCACAGTTTAAAGTCTAAACATATTATTATGTGATTATGAATGTAAAGTAGCTCAACTTGATTTACACCAAACGCGCACAGAAAATTCACATTAATTTGCGTATTATCAGAGGCACTCAAGGTTCTTATGTTGATGAATGATGAATGAATGTTACATTTTGGATGTTTAAACACTAATGGTTTTACTAACTATGTCTGTAAGTTGTTCAGACTGTCTAACAAGGTTGGTGAAAGTCTAGCCACCACCTTGAAATTGCCTCCAAGTTAAAGTAATATCATTTGGACTAAATCAGATACTGCAATTTATTGAGCCACATGTTGCTCATTATACCTTCTACTTCTAGGAGGAATTACCTCGCATTTCAAACCAGGGTTGGCACTTTGATTCAATAAGATTGATTAATTCATATTTTGGTCGCTTAACTAAATTGCTTCAGCCCAAATAATCCCTCGAACCTTTCCTTTCATCAAGACTTAAAAATCGTCTTTTTACTGTTTCATTGTCATGCCTGTGTTAAACGAACGAGGCTGACAGCGAGAATCTCCCACAAGGGCACCACGGCCTTCCTCGCACCATGCAGCCAGCCGCTCGTCAAACCCCGCACTGTCTCTGCCACCATCGTTAAAGCTCCAAAGTTAATGAGAGAGAAAGGTTAGAGAGGAGGCATATCACCTTGACAACACTCCACACTCATTTATGTTCCTCCATCCCTCCATCTGTCTCCCCTATTTTTCTCTTTTTTTTCCCAGGCAGGGCTGAGATCCAACAGGTTTTATATGTCTCCTGCTCTACCTTTCCACCTCTCTCTCCTTTTTGCTTTTACTCCATGTCACCCGGTCAGTCAGAAAATGAGGTTGTTAGTGTGCAGTTTCTGTCTTGTGTGCATCCAGTCAAACAGGCCGACAGACGGACACATTGACTGACTTGCGTGCAGTAAATCCGACGTAGAGGCAGAGGATACAGGCAGCTGCACTCACAGTTAGATGTCATGATAGCCAGAAAAATAGGTAGACAAGAAACAGACCAGCAGGCAAATGGATTAAGAAATGGAGTTATAAACAGAAACAGACAAACAGAGTGACAGGGTTTCAGTAGTATGTTTTTTTTTATGCATGATCTGCGATTTTCTTTTGTTTTTGTGAGTGTCGACACTTGCTGTCAGAGTCCTCTCCTCCTTCCTCTTTTCATTTGCTGCTGATTTAGACTAGTTAGTAGAGTTTCCTCCCAGTCAATAACATTAATTGATTGGCTAACCACTGGAGAGAAAGAAGAAAACAGCAGTAATTGTATTGCAGCTGTCAGCAGTGGCTGAACAGGGTTGTTAGGCGATATTAGTTTGGTACAGATACTGCTGCTGGATGGACAAATGGATTAGTGTATCAAATGTAATAAAGAAAAGGTATTTATATTTTGCATGTGGCAGATGTTATTGTTTGTTACTGTCAGATATCACAACCCAGTTTTACTTTTTCTTAACCATTTATTATAATTCACTCCTCGTATCCTGGGTAGCACCAGCCAAGTTATTCCATGCATTGAATCTATACAAAATTTACACACTGCTGGAGTTAGATAGCAAAGCAAATGCATTTCTATTTCTATTTGATAGCTAGAAGTCAACTCTGATATCAGTGTGATATTGCATGATCTGTATGTCTGGATTTCATTCAATGCGTCCTGTTTTCAGACTTTCAAAATGAGTTTTAGACCATGTAAAGCAAATATGAAAGGTGATAAAAAAAAAAAAAACGTAATACACTATATAATACACTAATGTAAGCACACTGTCTATATTTTCCTTAAGAGTCTGCAGAGTGCAGATCAGGCGGCAGCCTTAGTACTTACTTTAAGAAGGAGGAGAACAACAGCACACAGCCTCCTGGAAAGTCAGACATTTCAACAAATGAAGCAGCAACATTTGGTAAGTATATGTACACACATAAAATACACAATCAATACTCATCATCTCTTAACACTTGATTAACACTGACAGTGCAGTTCTTTAATGGAGTGTATTCATTCATTCTTAAACAGTCGGGCACACACATCTGTGTTCATTCTCTCACATCCACACTCTCAGATTCCAAAAACAGAAAGGTAATGTGTTTATGCTGATACACACATACTGGTGTGTTTATTGAAGAGACACAACACCAGCAAAACAAGAACATAATCTGTTTTACTCATCTAATACTTCACACTGATAACACAATAAGACCTTCTTTTACTATCTTTCTCCTAACTTGTGAAAATATTTAATTCCTTTACTCTGTTCCTGTCACAGTGTCTAGCTGTTTAGCTCCACCTTTTTAAGTTTCTGTCATCATTTTGTCCTTGTTCTTTTCTGCAACACCCTCTTTTTACTGCTTTCATTCAGGATATTTTGACTGTCCACACTTGTAAAATCACTTGATAGTTTAAATCTTTTTTAAACAAATTTAATAGTGTTATCACTGGGACTGTTAGAAGCTCCACACATTTTCAGTACTTTTAATTTGGTGGCATAAGTGCAGACGTTTCGGAGAGGTGGCTTACTCATTGAGGCTCATTGTGCCATCTTCGCAGTGTACTGCTCCAATGTGCTGTCTGACAGCGCCCTGAAGAAGGCCTGTTGTCGAAACATCTGTGCTTTGGCTCCCATGTGCCATCCATAAATGTCTTGAAATGGCTCTCTGCTCCTGAGCATCTTTGTAAACAGGGAACTCCTTTTCAAGTTCACAATTTATATTATAAGCGTACATAGAGTCATTTGTACATGTTGAAATCTCACTTAACTCGGGAACTCTTCATCAGATTTTAATCTGATGAATCTTCCATTCATTTCTCACCAAGTCAGAGATACCATTATTTATAGAAACTAGATGTACAGTGCAATAAAGTATAGTATGTCCTATTGCATTTCAAGAAGATTGAATCTCCAGAGATACAGACACATGTTGCGTGTGTGAGTGCACATGTGTTAGCGGGATTTTATTGAAACCATGTTTCCTTTGCTGCTGTGCTGCTGGTTTTATACAGTGCAGCTGGAGCACTAAGTGGAGGTTGTGTGTCAGTTTAAAGACAGAGCTAGGTACTGAAAGGGGGACGGTGGGGTGGAGGGAGAGCAAGGAGACAATGGAAGATTGAAAGAATGAAAGACTTAACACTGTAACTGAAACTGGTTAGACAGCACGCAGCATGAGGAATCAGTGTGCAGCACACATACACACCCACACCATCATAGCTTCTCAATGGGGGCCTCGATGTAATTTACAGTGAGCAGGTGGGGATGGATGTTCAATCTGATTCAATTTGATGTGGCTCGCAGTGGAGAGGGATGAGACACCACTCATTCCACTGACTGTTGTGATCATTTCTCTGTCTCTCACCTTCTTCATTGAGTCCTGAGATGTGTAACCCCCTCCTCGTCTTTACTTTCTCTTGTCTTCTTCAACACGTCCTCAGATTCTTTTCTCACCCTCAAATTTTTCTTTATCTGTTTTTGTAAGATACTATTTATGTATACATAGTTATTACTCAGTACAGTATGTACTTACGTGCATCAGAACATTTACCTGTTGCTGTATTTTCCTGTTGTTTTCAGACCCAGACTCTACGTTTCGTCCACTGTCACGTGCAGCACAGGAAATCATGGAGATCTGTAATGTGGACCAGACAGGCTGTGAAGACCCTGACCTGGATACTGACACAACCTCACATGCACTCTCCAGTCTAGAACATGAACTGAGACTTCTGGTCAAGGGTAGAGGCACATGTGCACACAAATAAGCATTCAAACACAACTTTGTTTATGGCCATGGACAGTTCACACATAATTTTGCATTAATTTTCTAATAATGAAGTGATAAGATCCAAACAATAATGTAATGGTAATAATCATAATGATGTTTGGTAATTCATTATATTTAAATGAATCATTATGTCTAGAGCTCTGAAGAGTCATGGACTCTTTGCAACAAATATCCTGTATAAATTTGTAACTTATCCTGTTTATGTCTGTGGTAGAAACTGGAACACAGGTCTTAGTAGTTGCTACAGGAAACAGCAGAACTCAAGATCAGCAAGGGAATCTTCGCTTCACACGGTGAGTAACACTGAAACTAAACTGGTGGTTGCTCAAGGCACATACGAAAAGGTGACAAATTAAAGGAAAACCAACACAAAGCCTCTCAGTACGGAACTGTTCACTGTGTGCCTCCAGAACAGCTTCAGTGCACCTTGGTATCGATTCTATGGGTCTGTGAACTCCACTGGAAGAATGAACCCCTCCATTCCTCTGTTTCCCTCCAAAAGACACTTGGAGGAGTGGCGATTTGGCATTTTGTTTTTGTGCTAGAAAGGACTGTTGATGTAAAAACACTTGTTCATTTGGGTTGAAATCTGGTGACTGTGAAGGCCGTTTGTATGTTTTGCATTATTTTCTTTTTTTTTTGTTTGGAAAAGGTGACAAAATATCTCCAGCATTACCATTCTTACAGATGATATCTATTAGAACCCTTTTTTATGTTTTCCCATTATTTTCATACTCATTAGACCATTCATTAGAAGAGTGCATTGGTCTAGTACAGGGGTGTTCAATCCTGGCCCTTGAGCTACTGTCCTGCATGTTTTAGATGTTTCCCTCTTCCAGCACACCTGATGGTCGTTATCAGGCTTCTGCACAGCTTGATGATAGGCTCATCATTTGAATCAGGTATGTTGGAAGAGGGGTACAGCTAAAACATGCAGGATAATGGCTCTCGAGGACAAGGATTGGACACCCCTGGTCTAGTATAAGAGAGCACTTATAGTCAGAGTTTTTCTTTACTGTCCAAACAGGTGACAAATAAACTATTCTAAGAGCTGAGTTCAAATCAATGCGTAATTGTAAATGGATCTGAAAGGGTTAACATATCATACTACAGTGTTTAGAACCTTTTCATCTTATGCAGAACGTGGCTGGGACTTTTACATTTGGGTTCTTCTATGAAATTGGTGCCTAAAAGCAGCACGGAGTGACTAAAAAGTCAAACAAGATGTAGACTGATGTTACAATGCAAGTTTGGAAGCACTTTGGGTCTATTTTAAAATAAATATTTACTGAGATGTAAGAAAAACAATTTTTCAGATAAAACACATTTTTATTTGATACATACATACAAAAATCTGCATGTAACATGGACACCAGGTTTCTGTAACGAACTCCCCGGTCTTTTTCTTTCAGGTTTTTTTCCCCCAATACTCGCACTATTACACAAAGCTAAACCACAGACACCTCAGTGATATCTGAGTTTTCCCCTCTTATTATGACTAGTCAGTATTCTAGTAGTGCGTGGATGATTCTGCATGCAGTGATTACCTCAACATAACCAAGGTAAAAAGGACATGAAAATTACACACTACTATTTTTTTGAATATTACTTTATTCTCTCAGAGGTACATTTTGGGAATCTGTGTAAATATGCAACGCAGAGTGTTTCACAAACATGACCACTGTTACAAAATCACTCACGATTTATCTGTGTTTAAATGGGCAGGTTCCGCACACACCGCGAGTGGACACGATAGGTTACGCGCAAAACCTCGAATGAGAATGCCGATTCATGAAAAACCCACATCTGGACAAGAAAAACCACTAGGATAGTCATATTTAACACAGTGTCTTTATTTATAGCAGTGTATATAAGAACATTTACAGCCAAGTTTTCCAGATCAAATGCACTGACACCTACTGTAGGTAGCTTTTCATGTCCCTGTTTTGGTCCTATTTTTGGCCCCAGTATTTGATTAAAAATTCATTAATTTTGGGATGGCTCAGAGCAAGAGTCAAATTTTTTTTGCATTTATCTGAGGTCATCATTAGGTACATCCTGAGTGGAAATATGTCTGAATTTCACTTTTATTATTGGGTCTAAAAAGCTGACAAAGTGCCAAATACCAAAATAAGCCCAGTTTCATGAAAAGACCCATTTCCAGTTTAACAGTGAAATGTGCTCTTTGCCTGACTCCGACTCACAATGCAGACGTGGAACTTTCAGCTTTCATACTTTTGTCCGGGTCTTTTTACCATGATCGGCGTGTAATCCATTGCTTTCTTGGCCCCTACATTTTCTTACAGTCGTTTGCCATTCCAGTGGTCACGATAGGGGGTAATCCTTTTTTTGTGCTCCGTCAATCCCACTCTCCGTCGGATATGTGGAGTGTATAAGGCATCGTTAGCCAGCAGAACGACTTCAGCTTTGACAGTGTGTAGGGCATCAGCTCTTAATGTGCTGCTAATGTCTGTGTGTGTGAGAGAAGAGGGTATCAGTGTATTTTTTCTTGTAAAAACTTGAGTAAGTCTGTGCATTGCTGATGTTATGCGTGTGTGTTTAGTGGGCATAATCTTTGCTGGAGGCCTTGTGCTGAGCAGAGCACAGTAAATATCACATTGAGACGTGTAATAACCGGATTAACACATACAACTCAGAGAGCTTCCAAAACAGCTTCAGACGTCCTTCAAACACACACACACACACACACACACACCTTACTGAATCTAACATATACACATTTCATATGTGAA